>JASFDA010000258.1:3617-15799 GCA_036936965.1 Cystoderma amianthinum
AACACTTGAGGCTGTTGTGACAGGGTATCTGTATATACATGATCCTTCTAGAGATACTGAGGAAAAGCGATGCTGTGTGTCAAATACGTGCGGTGTAATAAAATACAGGGAATGGAAGACTAATTCGACCGATATATTTAGAGGATAAATGCAGGCGGAGAAGTAAGATAGTTGAAGCCGGTGTTGGCTGAGAAAACATTATGATCGAAGGTATTTACCGAGCCATGATAGCTTGAGTTTTAACGGCAGCGTCAACCAGCGCCAGTTCGAATGCCCGCAAGTGTTCTTCCACAATTTTCCTACCATCTATGCGTTTCGTTCCTTCTGACTGAGAGGGTGAGTTCAATGATATGTTGTCTACCCCATCACCGTCTATAATCCCTGCTTCCCATTTATTAATCTTCATTCGGCTGCGCTCAGCACTGTCCCAATCTGTCCGCCACCCACCCATTTTGTTCTTTAGAGCACGGATCTTTCGACCCGCTTCAGTCGTAGCAGCACCGTTGACTTGAGCCTGCTCAGAGATGGTCGCCAGTGATGTGACAAGAGACGTTGTGAAAGAGCGCAAGTGCGCCATTTGTGGGATTGCCTTGGCTGGCGTGGGTGGTCCGAGAAGTGGTGGGGGTGCTTGGAAAGAGTCTTTCACAGGAGAGGCCAGTACTTCTTCCTCAGCTTCGTCCCCCAAGAGGTGTCGGTCTGGATCTAACTCCCAATCGTGCGTCGACGAGCGTTGATGATACGGCGTAGTCGGGGATTGAGGTTCTTCCTCTAAGGTCTCGAGTTGTCTATGGTGATCCGCAATGGGTGCTTCGATGGATATGGGTGCTTCTGACAGGTCATCCATTGACTCGAGTTCATCTAACTGAGCTAGAACATCGCTTCCCCCAATCTCGCCTGCGATTTTTCTAAACTCTCGCTCGTACTCTAATAGTTCCCGTACCTGTCCCTCTCTATCTCTTACCGTGTTGTTAATTCGACTGATCACTTCTGATGCAATGCGTTCTAATGCAGGTTGGTGAGGCTGGTGAGGCAACGTTGGTGATCCTCCAGGGTCAGTATCTAGAATGCGCAGGTGGCTAAGAAATTTATCCGTAGATTCCAAGTTTTCAGCGAGAACGGTCATCGCGTCCTGCTCAGGAGCTCGCTCCTTCTTTTGTACTCGTTTAAAACTTGGACTTCCAAAGACTGGGTCAAATTCAGCGCTTTCATTGTCTTCTACTTCTGCAAATCCTGGGGCATCAAAGGAGGAAGATCCAGCTGTGTTCAAGTCCAGTTCATCTGCAAATGACAACACAGTGGCATTTTCAACGACGATTTGAACACCATTGTCCTGGTGTTCGTCAACACGTTCATCTATGCCTTCCGCGCCCTCGTCAAACTCGATGCCAAACTCCTCTGCAAGCAGCTTCGAGCCTACGCTGGGTTCGGGCATGAGCGCCACTGCCAATTCGTGAGCTAAAGAGTGATGCCGTCCGTTTGCGACATCCTCGTCGATGACATTGCCTAAACTTGAAGGAGGACGTAGAGAATTTGTTGATCGCCGATTGCTGATGTTCTGTCGCAGAGGAGACTTGCGTTGCGAAGGTGAGAGAAAATGTGATGAATTTGTAGTGTAAACGTCGTCCTGAGTGGTATACTGTGGCATCATCAACGATGGCGGAGGCAACGAGGTATTGAACTTTGTGAGGCGCTAATTTGACGCGTCAAGATGACTTCAAAAGTCAACGAGTTGCCGTATATTTATGTCATTTTCCCAGTCACCCCTACGTTTCCAGTCCGTGTATCGCAACCGGCATCTGCCGAAGGACTTTCAGAGAGAATCGATGTGCGCTATGTAAAAAGCATTTCCATCCAGTGCAAATGGAACAGCCTTCATTGTCAATTTCACCTTCAAACTAGTACTAAGCTGATACTGTCTTTAGGTTGGCATAACTTTACTTTGTCCTGATACACTGAAGAAAATACACTGATTTTAATTAATAACAAGATTTTTTGGCCACTCATTGGGTGGATGCGTTTACCCAAACATGTGCACCTATCCTTCTTGCCGTTACAAGTCCAGTGTATGATCTATTCAGTAGAATTATATCAATTTATGCTTAAGAAGGTCGGAATAAAAATTATTCACTTCTCGTTGCCGAGTAGCTCTGCTTTCCTAGATACTGCAAGTCCCTGCCCTCCGTGTAGCCTTTGATGAAACCTCCCACCCGTAACTATGAACACCAGATCGCACAGCTGCTGGGTACTAGCGCTGCCCGTCAATGGAATTTCTTACTTCACAGTCTCAAATACCGACGCTTGTGATATCCCTTTGAATATGTCAATTATGCGGATGCCTTCTAAGTTAGAGACAGAGACATGTAGTATAGGTGATTTGCTTGTTTGTTTAGCGATATTGTCGAAGGTCTGGCTAATTGCGATATCCATGTGAACAGTGCTAGGAATTGTCGCAAAATGGTTAGCAATCGGAAACGACTGCAGTGCGCGAAATATAGGTGCATGGATAACTGCAGAGGGTTGTATAAGAAAGCCAGCGGTGTCGTGAGCATCACCTATATTATAAGTGATTTGAGAAAGCGCTGGGTGGAGCTGGTTTCTTTAGAGACAGTAGATATTCTGAAGAATCAACACGCACTGAAGTGTCCGGTACATCAGTGGTCGCCTCTGTCTTATTCGCGAAGGTAAGTCTCAGCAAATGGGGATCGCTTTGAACAATACTGTTCCAGAGCTTGCAGACAGCGGAGGCGACCAGAAGGTCCATACAATATAGCAATCGGAATATCTTTGCCCAGATTTCGACGGGAACGTATGATATCATATTGTCCGGCAGGTCGCAGAGAATGGGAAAGCAGGAATTATCAAGATGAGTCCGTCAGGAATGAACAGGGGGCCTATTTAAGCTGTTTACGCGGGGTGTATCGCGGTGGAGATAGGAAACAGCTGATCAGTTACTCTCTTCTATATAAACGTACGGGCGTCAGAGAAGTAAAGAGGGGGGCCTTTGACACCCTTATATCCGACAATGAGAATTGATGGAAGCTCCACCGGGGCCAGTCGCCAGAAAGGAATGCAAAAGGTAAATAATAGCCCAGTCGTCCAGAGAAGATTATGTAGCGGACAGTCGACATGGAGTCGAGGTATATCGTGTTGCTTGATACCGCAACTTCGATAGAAAACAGAGTGTACTCCTATTCGGAAAGGGAAAGCTTTACTTGGCTTAAGCAAGCCAGTAGTATTGGTGGGAATTTACGAAGGAGACTTGGTCATAACAGAGCCAAGCAATGGGCGAATTCCAATTCTTGCCTCTTTTACATAAACGCAGCCTCTGAGCACAGACGGCAACCAGGTCATACTGTGATGAATACATGGGTATGTCAAACTTGATTATAATGGGAGATACAGCTCTAATCATGTTCGCTAGACCGAACATCGCAACCCGGAAGGGCGTACGTATTGGTTCAACACAGGAACGAAGCAGAGTGTTTGGGAGAAACCTGATGGTTCGTTGACCTCTTATCCTTGTAAATCCCGCTTAAGCAGCTATTTAGATTTAAAAACTCCATTCGAAGTACGTTAGAACATTTTTTATATCCTTACAATTAAAGCTTTGATAATTGTAGCGTGCTCTTAATCAAACTCAATGGAAAGAATACTTCTCAGGCGGTCGGAAGTACTATTATAATGTATGACTTTTATATCTGGGGGAGTTCTGGAATGCTGAAATCACACAGATCGAGACGAAAGAATCGAAATGGGACATGCCAGATGAACTTCTGTTGGTGCTTGAAAAGGTGGAAAAAGAGACCGCAGCACCTGCAGCTGGGTAAGAACTTTTCTTTTTCTTTACAAAGGCTGATATCATACATCAAAGTGCACCCAAAGCGATAACAGCTCCGGGTTTTGCTCCCGTTGGGAATGTACAAGGTGCTAATGCAACCATAGGCGGAACTGATCTTTCCTCATCCACATCCGCTTCTCAGCTCAGTCAAAATGGTACTAATCTCACTGTTGGGCCGCACACCGGAGCCTTGCCGCTAGCTCCCAGCAGCATCTTGCCTGCACGGCCTAATTTACCAGACGACCCTGTTATACCACATAATGGTTTTTTAACTGTGGAAGAGGGTGAGAAAGCTTTTATTCATCTGCTTAGAAAGGCTGGTGTGGATGCCAACTGGACATGGGACCAGACTATGCGCGCCATCATCACGGATCCGCTTTACAAGGCATTAAACACCCTGGCGGAAAAGAAGGCTTGTTGGGAGAAGGTACATAATGTGTCTCAGATTTAACTGTCTCTTTTAAACCTGCCATCTAGTATACAACTGGTTTAAGGGCTAAGGAGCAGGAAGAGCGAGAGGCAAGATTGTCCAAGTTACGTCCTGCTCTCAGGAATATGCTCAGAGGCAATCCCAATGTCTTTCATTATACAACTTTTCCTACTGCAGACAGGCTATTTTCTCAGCATCCTATCTGGCAACAAGCTAGAATTGAGGCTGAACGAAGGCTGATTTTTGAGGAATATGTTGGAGAACTGAAGCAACGGGAAGTGGTGCGTGACGAACGACCCTAGCGGTATTCTATTCTTACCATCATTGTCCTGCATCTAGCAAGAGTCCAGAAATGCCCGTGCTCGCAGCGTCTCCAAAGTTGTATCGCTCTTTAAGCAGCTTGATGTGGATGTGGTCACCCGGTGGCGGGATGCACATAATCTTGTTGTTGAATCAGAGGAGTGGAATGCAGACCATGAACTTCGAAAGCTTCCCAAGCTTGATATCCTTCTGGCCTTTGAAGATTATAGCAGAGTTTGTGAACGCGAGTACGAAGAACAAATGCGCAGGACCCAAGTCCAGAAAATACGCAAGGAACGCAAGGGCCGGGAAGGTTTCAAGGTAAATAAGCCTATCGATTCATATATACGGGTTTCAACAGTGCTTTTGCGTTAGGCCTTGCTTCAAGATTTGGTTGACGAAGGGAAGCTCGTGGCACGAACGAAATGGAAGGAAATTTACCCTCTCTTCTATGAAGATGACCGTTATCTTGGGATGCTCGGCAACCCAGGATCCAATCCTCTGGAGTTATTTTGGGACGTTGTAGATGGCCTCGACCAACAACTTGATGGTAAAATAGCTGTTGTCGAGGGTGCAATCAAGGCTTACAATGCTAAGAACGAGTCTGGTGAGGACCTCATTATCGAGAAGGATGGGGATAGGGACAACACCGCGGTGCCGATGGGCTTCTTCGTTGGTCCGGAAACCAGTGAAAACGAGTTCAATGCGGTGGTGAACGCACATGCCACTGACGCCGTTAAGGATATGTCTCCAGAGGATTTACATTTAGTTTTCAAAACAGTAAGTCAATCATGGATGTTGTCGTAGTTATATCTTATGACCATCATTAGCTTCACAATCAAGCCTTAAAAAAGCAAGCAGATGAAAAGCGTCGCGCAGAAAGGAAACAGCGTCATCTTCAAGATGATTTGCGCTATGCGCTGAAAAAGCTGCCGGAGATTCTGGACGTATCACTTTCATACGAAGAAGTATGTCTAGTTCTTGACTCTTATGCAGAAACAAATTGAACATTTTTATGATAGGTTGTGCCTTTCATTGAACATCTGCCTGAATACAAGGCTTTAGAAGACGATGAGGGTCGTCGGGCCGCATTCGCCAAATTTGTTAAAAGGCAAAAGGTAGGAAAGGACCTCTGAAACTGACTTATTTTTAACGTTTTCTCTTTGGAACAGGAAAAAATCAGAGAGGCTGCTTCTGAAGATGGTGGTTCCACAACTAGCAGGAAGCGCAAGGAGCCTACTCGTGATCATCGCGATGGTGATCGTGAACGAGATAGAGACAGGGGGGACAAGGATAAAGAACGAGAGCGGGAACGAGAGAAAGATCGGGAACCTCGTGAGCGGGAGCGGGATCGTGAAAGAGATAGAGGCAAGGATTATGATCGAGGAACTAGAGGTTCTAAACATCACCATCGCTATGAAGACTACGAAGTTAGCGAACGTCGCCATTCCAGAGATTACGGACGGGAGAAAGAAAGAGATAGAGATAGCGATCGAGACAAAGACCGCGAGGCATACCGTTCAACCAAACACCACCGCGACGGGGACAGGGAGAAGGATGAGCGTAGGCGGGAAAAGGATGTTGTCAAAGACAAGGAAAGAAGAAGCTCAAGAAGTGATTACGGTAGTCATAGCAAGGATTGGGACGACGTATCATCTAAACGGGAGAGGAGTCCATCAGCCTCGAAGGAATCAAAAGACAGACGTGAACCTGACGATCACAATCTCGACGACCGTGCTGAAAAGGCAAGTAGCAATTCTTTATGCCTTGAATTTGTTGACTGACCTATATATTACAGAGACCGAGATACGAACGAGATGATACGACGCCTGTAGATGCGATGGAAGTTGACAAACCCGCTTCCGTTCGTGATGAGACTCCAGAGGAGGGGGAGATTTGAGTGGAGATTTGAGTGGGATTAATAAAAGATTATTTCATGTTTCTAAATAGTACTGGTTGAACACTACGGTGCTACTGGTATCTCAATATTGCCAATTCTTAGCCGTGTATAAGGCTGCTTGTGTTGGATTGTTTTTCGGTAACCCTTTCTCCTCTTCTTTTTGAAAATGTGCTCCATTTCTCCCTTGGTATGTTCGACGACAGTCGCGTCCACTTTTACTCTAGAGGGGTGAATGATAGGATTGCCTCGCAGAGTAAATTCACGTGAGCCTAGTTCATGGATTTCATCAAGACGCAGGACGTCGCCGACCTTTACGTCACGCAGGCGCGGAACGGTCAAGAGGTCGCGTGGTGTGAGGATGTATTTTCGGCCTACAAAAGATGCTACCACATATTGAGAGGGTTGTGAGCGAATGTATTCCAGGGCAGATTTTGTCGAGTTAGGAACTACATGCTGTGTGTGGAGAGTACGCACAAGCGTATTACGCAATGGTGACACTATTAAAATTAGTCAAGGATATGGGGAACAAGAATGTACACGTACTCCACCTTGCAAAGGCCGCCATAGTGCAGAACGAGGAGGAAGGCTCGACAATTTTTGAATTAATTAACCGAGCGGTGTGAATTTTGGAAATTTTCAAGCGGCGCCTGAATCTTCCGAGTAACGCCGACCAAAGTTGTGGTCAACCGAAAACTTCCCTGCTGAGTATCTTATACCTTCTCCATTTTCCATTCCCCCCCATGCACCGAATTGCCATTAGAAACTCGGCACGCGCTCGTGCGCTGGTCGCGACTGCAAAGGTTTGTTCTTCATATGCATTTATATTCATATTCTACGTCTTTTTCTCATTCCGGTACAACACGAACTTTACAGAGTACACCAGTTACTGCTCGCTCATATGCCACCGCAAAGCCTGGTGCGTATTTTTCTTGGATACCCAGCACAATGACTTCGTGACTAACGACGCGACACCCTTTCTTGTTCCTGTTTCTCTTCTGTATTGTGTTACACGTCATTTGTAGCTGCTTCGGAGGTTTCTTCCATTCTCGAGTCTCGTATTTCCGGTACCAACGTGGCCGGGAATGTAGAGGAGACTGGCCGGGTACTAAGTATGTTTTTCTGACAACTCTTGCTTGCATTTATTCTGATTTCGAAATTAAGGTGTTGGTGACGGTATCGGTCGTGTTTGGGGTTTGAGGAATGTGCAAGGTTGGTCCTTACACATGGAGTAGGCCTTCTCTTCTAATAAGTTATCTTGTTACTTAGCCGAAGAGATGGTGGAATTCTCCTCCGGTGTCCGTGGCATGTGCTTGAACTTGGAAGCTGACAACGTCGGTGTATCCATCTTCGGTAATGATCGTCTCATCAAGGAGGGTGATACCGTCAGACGCACTGGCCAGATTGTGGACGTTCCTGTTGGTCCAGGTCTCTTAGGACGCGTCGTTGACGCCCTTGGTGACCCTATTGACGGCAAGGGTCCTATTGAAGCTGCGGAGCGTCGCCGTGCCTCAAAGAAGGCTCCTGGAATTCTGCCACGTCGTTCCGTTAACCAGCCCATGATGACTGGTTTGAAGCCCATTGATGCCATGGTGCCTATTGGACGTGGTCAGCGTGAATTAATCATTGGTGACCGTCAAACCGGTAAAACTGCCGTTGCTATCGACACCATTCTTAACCAAAAAAGGTGGAACGATGGTCAGGATGAAAGCAAAAAGCTCTACTGTGTCTATGTTGCCATTGGCCAGAAGCGCTCAACTGTTGCTCAGCTTGTCAAGACCCTTGAAGAGAACGATGCTATGAAATACACTATTATCGTTGCTGCCACTGCTTCAGAGGCTGCTCCTCTCCAATACTTGGCTCCCTTTTCTGGTTGTGCCATGGGAGAGTGGTTCCGTGATAACGGTAAACATGGTAAGCAGCGCCTAGTGTATAATTAGATGTTTGCTAACTTGACAATTTTGCCAGCTTTAATCATTTATGATGATCTCTCTAAGCAGGCCGTTGCATATCGTCAAATGTCTCTACTTCTCCGTCGTCCTCCCGGTCGTGAGGCCTATCCCGGTGATGTCTTCTACCTGCATTCGCGCTTGCTCGAACGTGCCGCCAAAATGAGTGACAAATTCGGTGGAGGCTCTCTCACTGCTCTCCCCATCATTGAAACTCAGGGTGGCGATGTGTCTGCCTATATCCCTACAAATGTCTGTGTTTTGCTTACTGTTTCGATAAACTCTTGTTAATGTATGACTTATAGGTCATTTCAATTACTGACGGTCAAATCTTCTTGGAAGCTGAACTGTTCTTCCGTGGTGTTCGCCCTGCAATTAACGTCGGTCTGTCAGTGTCCCGTGTTGGTTCGGCCGCCCAAACGTAGGAGTCCTATGTTGATTCTCTGGTACTAATCACTCATGAATTCTTTTAGAAAGATCATGAAGAAGTTCGCTGGTTCATTGAAGTTATACCTTGCCCAATATCGTGAAGTTGCTGCCTTTGCTCAATTCGGTTCTGATCTGGATGCTTCTACTCGTTTCCTCCTGTCTCGTGGTGCCCGTCTTACCGAACTCTTGAGTAGGTCGATTTCATTCCTTTTCTTTGAGTCTATTAAACACTGCGGAATTAGAACAAGGTCAATATCAACCCCTTGCCACAGAAGTTCAGGTACCCATCATCTACGCTGGTGTCAACGGTCTTGTAAGTTTATGGCTTGCTCTTCTGTTTTCGATCTGCCATTCAAACAAATTTTCTTCAGCTCGACTCCATTCCCGTTGATCAAATTACCAAATGGGAAGCCGAATTCCGTGGACATCTTTCTGCTTCACAAGGATCTCTCTTGGAAGAAATCGCCACTGGTACTGTCACTCCTGAGCTTGAAGCGAAGATTAAGAAGGTTGTTGACGACCACGTGAAGTCATTCGTCTCATCGTAAAAGAGTACGCATACCTACTTTAGACTATTCGATGGCTCTATGGCCTCGGGACCAAAATGAAAATTATCCATTCTCGTTTCCTTAATACAATATGATGCGAAGTATAAATTTCCAAGATCGGAATCAAACATCTGAGTCTCTCAAACAAAATTTACTTGAATACTGTGCCAATGTTACTTTATTTAAGCTCTTGAAATTGTAGTATGACATAGTAAGGTATGTGAAAGAGAGTTCTCAAAATGCTCCTTGATCATTTCCTCAACAATTAGTGTTCTAATAATCCACTCAAGACTTTGTATGTATGTTCCTTATTGTTTTTATTGTTTTCATTTCTCAAATTACTACAAAACCCAGTGACCCACCTAGATTTAAGATCATCCAAGCCCAAGTACTTAGACCCGACAACAATCATTGGGCTATTCCGGATTCCAGAACTATAATGTCATCAAACTCAGTTGACATTGCAAAGGCCGCAAAAGCTGCTTTTGAGGCATCACAGTTAGTGCCTCCATCAGTCCGTATCGACACCCTGCATGAAATTGCCAAAGAGCTGGAGCTGCATAAAAACGAGATCATAGCTGCCAATCAAAGAGATCTGGAGGTATTTGATCTGTTTAAATATCTCTAAGGTTTTCCTGTCTGACCGGTGTTACAGGCTGCTCAGATTGAAGTGGATGCAGGTCGTATGTCAGAATCTCTTCTCAAACGACTTGACTTAGGAAAAGGCGGCAAATGGGATTCTATGATTCAAGGGATCTTTGATGTTATTGCGCTTCCTGATCCAACAGATATTGTCAACTATGCTTCTGAACTGGACGATGGCCTTGAACTGTATCGTGTCTCCTGCCCTATTGGTGTTCTACTCGTCATATTCGAAGCCCGTCCAGAAGTAGTGGTAAATATCGCTACCCTAGCTATAAAATCCGGTAAGGGCCCACCAGGTTAGGCTCATATGTATTAATTTGTATGATCTTCAGGCAACGCCGCCATACTGAAAGGCGGAAAAGAATCAAATCGTACAACTCTACTGCTCTCCAAGGCCATATCCGTTGGCCTATCAAAGACCCCTCTCCCAGACACATATGTACAATGTATTCAGACACGGGATGAAGTGGCTTCATTGCTCGCACTGGATCAGTACATTGATCTTGTCATTCCGCGAGGCAGCAATAGTCTCGTTAGAAGCATTCAGAATAACACAAGAATCCCTGTTATGGGGCATGCCGAAGGACTCTGTTCTATCTACCTTGATGAGAGTGCTGACATTGAAAAGGCAGTCCGGATCGTGATTGATGCTAAAGTGCGTTCGTGGTTTTATTAATTAACTGGTCTTTGACCAAGACTTATAGACCGATTATCCCTCGGCATGCAACGCAGCAGAAACGTTGCTTGTTCACGAGTCCCTTCTGAATACGATTTGGCCTGTTGTGGGGAAAGCTTTGTTGGAAGCCAACGTGGAATTACTCTGTGATCCGTCAACTCTAATCGCACTGCAATCAGCTCGTAATTCTCTACCACAAAATTTTGCTACCAATGTCACCACCTCTGATCCAACTTCATATATGACAGAACATGGCACTTTGAAGCTGTCTGTAACTTCGATCGATTCGCTACATTCAGCTATCCAATTCATAAATTCCCATTCATCACACCACACGGATACAATCGTGACTGAATCAGATTCTGCCGCTACTATATTCTGCCGAGGTGTCGATTCAGCGGGGACATTCGTGAATGCGAGCACTCGATTTGCCGACGGATTTCGATATGGATTTGGGGCTGAGGTGGGGATCAGTACAGGAAGAATTCACGCAAGAGGACCTGTTGGATTGGAGGGCTTAGTGACATACAAATATATGTTGCGGAGCCATAGTAAGCAAGGACATATTGTAAGTGAGTTCGGATCGGAGAACAAAAAATTCAAGCATAAACGGATAGCGGCCGTGTCTGTACCGTTTTAAAATGAAAATATAAAACAGAAATAGATGCGAAGCAATCAGATTAAGGGAACTCAATTACGAACGATGATAAATTATGGCGCAGGCGTCGTACGCGCTTTTTTCTCAGTATTTGATTCCTCAGCATCGTCTCCTGCCTTGCGTTTAGGCGCTTTAGTCTCCTCCGGCGCTTTCTTTTTCTTTTTGACGACCATGGAGGTTAGATCATTAACCACAGCCGGAGTCGATGTCACTGGCAATCCAGCATTCAACTCATTATCCAACGCTTGAGCAGCTAGAAGAGGAGCGCTTGTCTCCACCAACTCGTTCGGTGAAGTTTTGAGTTCCTCCACCTGAAAAACACATTGAAATGTTGTACTGTGATGCAAACAGCGGGAGTTTACCTTCAAAGCTAAATCATCTTTCAAGCTATCTAGCTCTTTTATTTCGTTCTCGATTTGAGTTTTTGACATGTTTTGCACTAAGTCATCTCTGACTAGTCGTGTCGCCGACTTTCCTTTGCCCTTTGAGTTGCTCTTTATTTCCGGGGCAACCAGCAACTGTCCTGACAAGCCGTCACGAAGTTCTGCAAGCCGTCTCTCTACGCTCTCGAGAGCTTTCTCGGCGTGTATAATGGCATCAGCCAGGCGCCCTGACGTTAGGTCTAGCACCATACTCAGTTTGTAATGTGCTTCTGCAATTTGACGCGAGGAGATTGGAAGAAGGACACATTTTAATTCTAGCCCAGCCTCATAATCTGTTATGGCTTGGTCAAATTTTTCTAAAAGATGTTAGCGTGAAAGATAAGGAAATTATGATAACTCCTTCACCAGTTTCCAAAGATACATCACCTA
>JASFDA010000259.1:0-19668 GCA_036936965.1 Cystoderma amianthinum
TTCTTGTCAACCTTTGTTATTCATGTCTTCCTTCCTCTTATCGGTCAACAGTTGACAAGACAAATTTCCTCTAAATACAACCTATCTCAAATGAAGCCATTCATAATAGGTTGCCTCTCTTTTTTTCTGCCTTCTGTATGTCTCATCATAATGATATATTAATTTTAACAGGCTGACGGCACAAGCCAGGAGGCCGCCACAATCTGGCGATCGACTTGCCATAACGTTCTCGCGACCCGAGATAAGTAGACGTGTCTTGGCAGATCACCGAACACATCATATTGGCTCAATTCTAACCCCCTTCTCGCCTTCTGAACTCGCGTCTGAGTCATGCCCAATAATACTCGGCATGTACCCAATTCCTGTTCCGACATATTGACGGAACCTTATATCCCTTCTGCGAATATAGTGCACATCTGGCTGGCGCATAAACTCTTGTGCAGCAGCACCCCCGAACCGCACGTATCTCATTAGTAAATGTGCGCCTTTTCAGGAAAGCAGTGAAGACTCATAGTGCATAAACGCAAACAGTAACGTATATGGCATTCAGTTCTAAACAATTGAGTTTCATCTCCACCGAGATCTAAATCGATGCCGGATGGCTCATTGCACCTCCCACCCATTCACCTTCCTCTTTTCTGTTTTACTCAGAACGTGTTTTCGATATGGGGTTCTATTGCAAGAACCCCTTTATCAGTCGCTTGATAAAGTAACCTCAAAGACGGTCCACTTCGGGGCCACCTGGGAAGAGTTTATGGGCTCAATGGTTCAGCCCCTTATGGTCATACTCACCGCAGGCGGGTTTGAAAAATAAATGCATCCGATCTTCTTGAGAGAACAAAAGAGAAACGGTTCTTCATCATTTGGGCGCTTTATTTCCATTGAATATTCGAAGGTTTAAATATGTATATCGCCGTCCCCGTTCGCCACCCCCGGGTTAGCTTCGACTTTCTCTAACAACACGCCCTCTTGACGCAGTATCATGACCATGTGTGTTATCGCTCCACAAAGGCAGCCAGAAATACTTAAGTACGAAATTGTATAAACTGCGAATCTCAAGCGTAATCAAGATTCAAGCGTGAATTTTATTTCACACGCGCCCGCCCTGGCTCCTAAGCATATGGGTCTGAGATCGAAGACTGGGAAGATGCGCTAACGTTACTCGTCCCAAATAGTTGTACCTTCGCGGAGTTCGAGTTGATGTTACGACACGCTATATGCGAACCTTGTAATATACCCACCATACTGTTTCCCTGGAACCTAGGTTTTGGGAGCCGCATACGACACTGAAACCAGAGCTCAAAGCCGGATATTCCTTTTCTAGGATTTTTTTTTCGCCGATCATTCTAAAATTTTCACAGCGGAGGTTTGCAGTTGATAATTATACATGCGAGCTTCGAATTCTTCTTTCTTGCAATTTTTCCGACTTCTCTGAGCTTCCCTTTGTATAGAATTATTTATACTTACCCCATCGCCGGTAAGTAATGCGGTGCCCAACAAGAATCACAGCACGCAAAGCACATGCCTCGGGCAAATATTTACAGCCACACGCATTTATCCAAAATACAGCAAAGCAGCTTCTTAAGCAGTTTGGCCACTGGTATACAATACTCCATAATCCATATTTAATCTAATTCGCGAAAGGCAAGATACTACGATCGAAGAACGGCGTAAAAACCAAATTTACCTTGAAGTCCATTTCTAAACTAGTACTCGTTCCACATTAATGGAAAAGCAGAACCGCCAACAAGCTAAACGCAAGTGCCTGTAGGATAATAATGGGATGGAACTGGCCATTCACATCACTCTGAGCTCTACTCGTGGGTTGAGGGGGTCCACCGCTCGTTCCACCTCCGTTACCACCGTTGCCAGAAGTGGATCCCGGGGAACCGCTAGTGATGGTAGGCGTGCTGGTACTGGCACCTGATTGAGAAATTCCAAGACTTGCAAGGGCAACGCCGTTGGAAATTGTGGGGACAGTCACACAATTACTAGAAGATGGAGTCGAAAATGCACCAGCTGGCGTTGACAGATCTCCGACGGTGTACACACTTCCGCCAGCCAATGTCCCAGTGAAGCGCTGAGCAAACGTGGAAAAGACGGGGGTGCCATTGATGGTGGCGGTTGGGTACCATCCAGGGGGGGTCTACAAGGTGACAGGAAATTAGATTGTTTCTGAAGATATTTTCGATAAAGCATACACGCAACGTCAGCATCGCAGGTTTCACTGGTAGGTATGGCCGCCGTCAATACAGTTAGGACAAAGTGGAAAAAGACTCACAACGTGCCGTTCAAGTTGTAGTTACCAGGCATCACAAAATCGCAACCGAGTTCGTCAAGTTCGTGCCAACACATGTTGGCAGCACTATAGGTTGAGTTCGCGTTAATGCAGATACGGAAGCAGAATCGTTCAAAAGACTTGTTTTTCAGACATCAGAAAATTCAAGTCACTCAGAATATGGACATACCATCCATTCAGCAAAAAGTTGGTCAGAGCCAGTAATGTTGCTTGTAACATTGCCGCCAATAGGGTTACCAGCTCGCGTAGCGCCGTGAGGGTCAAGTTCACTTGAGTGCTGTGAATGCTATGTGTGTAAGAAATAATATGACCATTACATACCCTCCAAAATCGCCAAAAGGAATATTTAATTTTGTAAAATCACCAAAACCCATGATTTGGACGTAGAAATCTATCACAAACTGAGCATAGGTCCAGGAATGAATGAAACAACAAACCCGTTTTCAAAAAGGAACCACCGGTAATGGTACCGTCGGGAATTAAGCGGGCATTGTTACGCTGCTTTGTACACCACGCAACCTCAATCGTCTAAACAGAAATCCTTTAAGAAATTGTAATTGAGTTACCGTCTAGATAGCAAGAATAAAGGTCTGGCTACATCAATAGAGTTGAGAGTGATTAGGCGAGATATGGACGATTGATTAATCGCAGTGCCCAACGTCGGCTCTGGAGGGTTCGTGGGGCCCATGGTGCCTGTAGCTAGGACACCCGGCGGAAAACTCTGCGCTGAAACCGTAGCGGCCCACCCCGAAAAGAGGGAAGCCAAAGCTGCCAAACCGAGAGAGAATATCATGGAAAAAGGCAAGCAAGCCTCAAGGTGATTTTCGGATATTTGAGCACTAAGAGCAGCGATAGAGGTTGAGATAAGGGAGAGACGGGGTATGTGTTGAAAATGTCCATAAATATAAAAATGGCCACATAGGGCTTTTCTGCCCGTATTCATTGGGGCACGCCATTTGAAAACCAAAGCCTGGCAACATAAAATTGGGAAAGGGTGTCATGGTAGGAGCTGACCTACTTGCATGAAAGAAGTTGGCACGAAAGAGAGAAACCAACTAAATCAAAATAAAATAAATATTGAGATCCGTAGATCTACCACTCCGGGAAAGCGTGTCATCCTTGTGCAGGGGCCATGCTAATCTTCTCTGTTTCGTTCCAATTTTTTCGTATGTCACCCCGAAGGGGACATATGTAGGTGTTCGAAGTCTCTGGCTTATAACAAAGTTCTTCAATTTGTTCAGCTCACGGGGTAGTGGCTGTGCTAAAGGAGTTTTAGTTTTCGTGTCTTAGGCGCAAGTCTTGCGCAAGTCTCTCACCTGCAGGTCATCCTCCCAATTTAAGAGAAATTTTGATAGTACAGTAAGACTATCTTTTTCCAAGAACCATTTAACGCCTTTTTGAACCCCCCTAGATTTAAATTAGCGGAATAGCTAATCGTGAATTCCACTTCCGGCTTCTCAACATGACAGGATAACAAAATTTCTACCATTCTGGGGTTAGAAGCTCCGACGAAACAACCAGATCTGTCGATATAACTGGCATGCGATTGTTATCATGCTAATCGATTGTTACTGTTCTTCTAGGCGATCCTTTGCTTCGTTAAACCATGTCCGAGTCCGACACAAAAGTTTACACAGCCAGACAAGAAACACTCCTTAATGTAACATCAACAGATAAATTGAAACCTGGAATCTACAAAATTATGAACTACGAAGTTGCCAATAAAGCCTTGGATCTTTCTGCAGCTGATAACAAAACAGTCATTGGTGAGTCGTCATTTCATTGCTATTATTGTTATAACCTCTTATATTGTAGCGTTTCCTGAGCATGGGTGGGCGAATCAGCAAGTAATGAGGGGAAATGCTTTACATTCAAAATCTTACAATCAGTTAGTGGGAATTTGCTCGCCTGGGGGCAGGATACTCGATACGCAGCGTACATAATAGCCAATACCTAACGATTGAGACAAACATGCAGGATGTTGTCACGAATACATTCCCCGTGAGTTGGGCTTTGGAGTCGGATGCCTTCGAAACAGACGTTTGGAGGTGCGTTCAAACTTTCAGGCTGTCGAAAAGTTTCTTGCTACTCACATTTTCAACTGCCTTTCTTGAATTTCATAGGATCTGCTGGCCTAACAGCCCGTTCTTGTTCAAAGTTGCAACTGACGGAAGCAACAAGGTATGATTTACTTTGATCAGAATTTTGGGTTTGCCCAGATAGTCGCATCGTTTGAAGCTGCAGCTGTGGAATCGATATCCCTTTGAGCAGAGCAAACTTTGGCGGTTGCTTCCCGTATATTCAGGTTCGAGTGCCGAACATCCTGTGGTTCCTGAAGTTGATGGTCCAGTGACTTGTACTGCTGATTCAACTATTGATGCAGAGGGTCTGAAGTTGGGTGGAAATGGGGAGTTGGTTATCACGACAACTACGACGACTACAACAGTAACCGTAACAAAGGTGAAGAAACTCAACCCAACGTGATGCTCGTAAGCCGCTACAATTACTCTGTCACGGTCTTGCTAGTACAGACTCGGATAGGGCTTTCTTAAAATTTCCACTGTTCAAAATATTATCAGGGTTTACTTGGGATTAGTAAGTCTGTAAGCTGCACCAAATTCTACCTCGACCATTATTCGAATTGTAGTTTGTGAAAGAAAATAAGGGGAGTCAAAGGAGGAACAATTTTCAAGCGGTATTAGGATGTCATGTTAAGCAAGACGCTATCGTCAACATGCCTTGGAGAGCGCGACCAGGTACGGTTCCTCGGATACGTTGACCTCGAAGTTCAAATTTTATTTAACTTTGAGGGTATTCACGCACACTCAGCGATAGTTTTGAAAGTTGAAGCAGTACCGCCTGTTTGATTTGGAAGTGGTGAAGGTAATGTTGTGGTCCAGAACAGACGACCATAATTTCTACTAGTATTCTGAAAACAAGAGGCAAATGTGAAACTGAGGTCGACGAAGGGCACATAAACGCAGGATTAACCCCTGAGGAACCTTTGCGAGTAGATCACCGTTATGTGTGTAATGGCTTGGGGTAAGGCTCCCAGGTTCTCAAGATACCATCGACTCCTAACAAGGAAATCCCTCAGAGTCAGTCCATAATCCTCAACTTCTTGACCAAGGGTATAATGATCCTTTATGTTAAATTATGTGGGGGCACAGCACAGATGTAAGTAACTGACGGTGACTATACTTTTGCATCTCCGACGCATCATCGGAGTGTCCGAAATCGAGCACCTGGGCTAGAAGGATGTGCTCGTAGGAAGTGACCAAAGCAGCGATCGGAGACAAAGAAACATAAGAAAGCTGGTATGCAACGAATAAGGATCCTCAGATGAAAAGAAGGCGTTAAGAGTCTATTACGATGAATTTGAATCAAACGGAATCAGACAATTCCCTTGATAAGCATATTTTCCAGCCGGCTATATTCCGGCACGATGGCTGCATAAGTCATGAACGCGTCAACATCGGGCTCTGCGACCTTGGCCAAACCATTTTGTGCCTCTAGGTCCGACGTAGGAAGCGCAACAACAGGAGTTAAGGGTGTGGGCGTCGTCGGTGTAGTCGCGGTTCCGTTGCCGCCTAACCCAGGGCTCATGATGCCAATATTCTGGAGTCCCAAGTCGGGTGTCGTAAATGCAGTCGAAGGGACAGGGCCAGAGC
Organism: Cystoderma amianthinum; assembly: GCA_036936965.1. Taxonomy (NCBI): domain Eukaryota; kingdom Fungi; phylum Basidiomycota; class Agaricomycetes; order Agaricales; family Squamanitaceae; genus Cystoderma; species Cystoderma amianthinum. The sequence goes on from JASFDA010000259.1 coordinate 5,971, forward strand.
TGCTACTAAGCATGGTATCCGTCGTCGATCCTGTTTGCGTTCGCAAGCGTGTTGACGATCCAAGTCCATTATCACCGTATGCGCCATATATTCCCCCACCGATCACCCCTGGGCTACTCGGAATACCCAAACCGATGCGGCCATTTCTCTCTCTCTCGATCTCCTCGTCCTCTTCCTCCTCGACAAATACGGTGTGTCCTAACCCTGATGGCCGCCCTTGATGGCTGAAGGGTGTACTTGTGCCGCTGTTCGCACCGCTTCCACCTCCTACGCTACCCCCGATGCTGTTCACATTTGTGCGCACTGGCAGGCCGCCCGATGTAACCCAACGCTTTCCAAGCAGCCGTTTGACTTCGTCTTCATAAACAGGCAGGCCACCTGGGCCCATGTCTCGGCCCCATATCCATCGGGCGACATACGCACCACCAAGAGACGCGCGACCGGGGTAGCCATGCGCTGGCGCATTGCGGTGTGGGGAGATCTGTGCCGAGTCCACTTGGGTGCATGGAACAAAGACGGGTGCATTGAAAACGTCGCCTACGAGGTTAGCAACACTGGGAAAGTTCGCAGCTGCACCGGTGGCGAGGATGCGCAGGGGTAAAGGTGTATGGTCATATGGGTCGAAGGGGAGCCCGAGACTAGACAGTACCGATGATGAGCGGCCTGGGAGGGGTGGGGTCTGGGTCATGCCACGTCTGCCAGATCCAAGAATGCCTGTAGCAATCATCCGGGACCATTTCACACGGAAAGAAAGGATTTGACTCTCAAGCAAGCATCGAGGATTTGCCCTGAGGTCACGGAATTCATTGACCTTGACACCGGTTTCGAAACGGTAAATGCCTTTGACACGGGAAAACGGGAAGTTGTCTGCCTGGAGGTGCCAAAAACTAAACAACTTGTCATCGAGACTAAAAGAGAAAAAAAGGTCCAGCAGATTAGTAACTGTTGCATGCATGGTGGAAGATGGAACAAACCCAATTGATCCACCAGGCGGAACAATAGCCACTAAGCGATCAAAGGCACTCCAACTTTTGGTATACATATCGCGTACCAGTGCACGCGGGACGTCAGCATTTCTAACGAGATAACTATTAAAGACTGGATGTAGGCGGATTTCATGGGCTGACATACCTGCTTGATAATACAGCAATATACTTGCGTTTTTCACTGGAATCTTGAGCTGGGTGAGGGTATAGATTATAGAGTCGAGTAGGGATATAATGTTGAGCCGGTGTGAGTAATGTATCCATTGGACCAAACGAAAGAACAGCGTCATTAGGAGAAGGGCAAAGGGACAAATATGTTGATAAATAGTCAGATGTAAACGGCGCCACGATTGCATCTGCGGTAACATTATAAGTGATTTATATTCCAGAGAAGACAAACAGATATACCTGGGTCGAAACCATAACGTTCCACGAGATATCTAGAGACATTTCCTGCCCTCCTTGCTCCTCCAGAGGTATCTACATCGCCAAGCCACCCTCTAACACGACGCCCTTCTTCGCGGCTTCCTCCGACGATGTCAAGGACACCTTCATCCCAATAACCTTGTCCGTTCCCATGACCGGGGCCGCCAACCGCGTTGGGGTTGCCACCATGCACCCACATACCAGTTGAGCAGGCCTCAGCTTCACCCATACTCATCCACTTCCCAGCAATTAAGCTACCAAGGAAGGCACTGGCTAACTGTACGCGTCCAGTCCGTGACCAAACGTCTTGAGGCCAGCTCTCTCGAACGCGCAACAGCTGTGCAGCGACCATGGAGGCTGATGCGCAGGTACCAACACGGTTGGCCATATGATCTGGCCCACCTAAGAGTGCTTCAATTGCAAGAGCATGTGTATGAGAAGATGTATCCTGGGATATTGGCGTATTAGGAAGAGAAAAGGTATGTGACGAGAAATGCGAGTGAAGCGGAACATGGGGATCTAGAGATGACAGTGAAGGAACTGTAGTTGATTTCCACCAGACAAGGGCATGCTATAGGTTTTTTATTAGGTCAAATAAGGTAGCTGTTTGTATGTTTTTTTTACCTGGGCTGCACCACCGATTGATTTTATTTTCGTTAAATCGTAATTTCGATGAAGTTTTTCAAAAAGAAGGTCTGTTCACGTGATGACAATGATCGAGATCCAAGCCAAATCAGTACAATATTCCCATCGGCCAAAATAAATGGTCACCGGCAAAACACAAAAATTTGGTTCCGCCAGCGAACAAGTCACTTACCCAGGCCTTTAATCCACATCTCTACCGGTGTGGTATAAGCATCTCCTGGAGTGGTGAAGATACCGCCCTGAGTACTAGATCATGAAGTGATCAGCTACTTGCACAGAAACTAGGTTGAGAACACGAGGTCAACATACTGGTATTCTACTACCTCGGTATCGAAGTCCACGCTCTCAACCCCGACAAGTTCAAGGCTTTCATCAACGATAGATGCGCGGAGCTGGTCTGTCGCTAGCTCGATCCCTAGGAAGAGAGCTGGACCTGATTTCGGTACGGCTGGCATTTAGGTATGGATATATCGTAGTTCTGGTATCTTCGACGTGGTATTGCAGTATGAGGTATAACGTAGAGTTGCTAGAGAAGAAATATTGTAGCTTGTGTGCTGGTGTGTACCCAGGCCAAGAATTATCGAAAAACGAACGTGGCAATGAGGAGCGTACAATAGGTTCGTTGGTTCGTTTCGTGGATGAATCCAGGCGTTGATGGTCGTGGTCAAAGCCAGAGATTCAATAGAAAGTTTTTCAACAACTCGTGTAGAAAAAGATGGAATTCCAGTTTGGATTCTCAGGCTAGAGTCTCACCAAGCCTCCATCAACTGTCTACTTACGTAAGTTGGCCTCTCTCACGCTTGCCACACCCGTCAATGTTCTTCTCCATCCAAGGGAAAATTGGAGTTACGATCCAATGACAGGAGGTATATTTTATTCTTGCGGCGTATGATAGGCTGAACAGTCGTTTTTTCTTAATAAAAGCTTTCCTTTGTGACAAGACAGCCCGAGCGCCCGGGACTTGACCGCAGTTTCTTCGATGTATCCTACTTGCGATGGCCATGAATTTCAACGATTTTAACATGGAATTGCAGTGAAACTACTTTTAGACGGAAGAAAGCTTTAACAAATTCTAATCCCACGATCGCACAATTATTCTATGTACACCCCCACGCCCAATACCGTGACATAGTATGATTGATGAATGTGCAATGTTGGGTTGGAACCCGACGGAAATATTCGCTGACTCCGAATTTCTATCTTTCTAAACCTGTGGGATAACATTGAATTGAGTAGGTTACACATATTACCTGGTGCCGCCAAGCCAAATTATTTCATCGCAGGTACCCTATCAGTCGCTTTGCATCCTACCTCTCCACTTCTGCAAGCCTTTATCAAACAAACGTGAATCCAGACCATTAGGTACATGCACAAATGTCACGCCTACAGATTTAATCAGTGCAATCAGGTGTGGTTTGTTGTACTTATACCAACCAAGTTGCTCTACCTCCGCGTTCCTGCGCTCGTCATCAAAGAACAACTAATAGCAGTCAGCAACAGAAACTGCATGGCCAGATAGAGTTATTTACCATTTCTTCATACGGGACACCTGTTCTTTTGTGGATTGCCTTGAAGTGTTTAAGTTTTGACCCTAAGAGCAGCAGTTAACAGCTGCACAGCAAACCCTTGCGCTGATTGCATCCCTCGCACAGGGAAAGGCGTACCAGGGTATATTTCTAATTCATCAAAAAAATTAATCGCGGGTAGGGGTTCCTGTTCAGTATTTTTTTCCGGCGGAACAAGCAGGAGAGACAGCGCTTCACGTGCGCTGCATTCCCAAGATCGATGAGCAGCTTATTGGCCTATAGAAGAATACTAACAGAACAGGCGCATGTGTCCGCGAACACGCGGCCACTTTTACTTCCATTTCCCGCAAACGGTGCAGAATTTGGGGGACATCGGAGTAGAAAGCGATGATATCCCCATTTCTGTACATACTGCAATCAAGTATCTCAACGAGCGTTTTATAGACATGAGTACCTGTCTATGACCTCATTTACTGTATCTCTTTCGCGGCGTAGAGGTCCTGTAGCAGTTTCAGAAAGAAATCAGTGGCTTGACAAACAATGAACCTGTGACATGTGTGTCGATCCATAAATCCCAGAGCGTGTAGCTGACTATTCAGTAATTTTATCGATATCATAAATACATTTAAAAGGCTTACTCGAGATCAAAGGCCACTAGTTGCGGAAGTCTCGCTGATTCTGACATGGATTCCCTGGATGAGTTGTCGAATGGGACGCCGACCATTTTTTCAAACGCCGCTCCGAGTCAATCAATGTTACACCGGCATACTCTTTGTTGCCAACTGGTCATGTCTATTCAGCAAATTAGGTCAGTATCAAAATTTAAAGGCTCCCAAGTCAAGAGGGACGAATAAGATTATGTGGTGCAAGTATACTTCCAAAGCAAAATACTAATAGTACAAAAGTTCATGACATCAAATCGTATCAAAGCCGGCTAATGTTTTGCCACCTCTTCTTCACAGGTGTCAAACAAGGCTCTCGCTTGCCACTTACTGCCGCGGCAACCCTCGCTTCCCCGGATACACATATATCCATCTGGACCTGACCAATGAATGCGCACTTCAACCTTGGTAAGACCGTCGCGTATCGCGTACCAATTTCGGACATACGGCGCATGTGCCATTTCTCCCATGCGAGGATCGTCATGCGGTTCTGCGCAACCTGCGAGTCTTGACGCAACTGAAACGCCGCCACCTCAGAAACAGTAAGGTAATCTGAATGTTTGATATCCTGAGGAAGGACTCTATATATGAAATATAGTGGAAGGGACGGGGGTGTGCGCAATAGCGGATCAGGATTAGGGACGTGATATGAATCACGCGAGAACGACAGGGTCTCCAGAAGATGGAGAGGCTTGAACGCCTCGAGCTGTAGCCGATGATCAACTTCCCATTCAAGGCGGTTACCGTAGGGATTCCCGGCTGATAGCCATAGATCCTTTAGCGAGGTAAGGTTGCCGATGACGTGGAGGGAATCTGGGGCAATAGATCCACCTTCCCAAGCGAGATGCAGGGAAGTCAAGTTCGTCATTGAATCGCGTAAAGTGGGTAAGAGGCGGAAGTCAATTACGGACGAAGTGATATTGAAGGCGGAATCGAAAGAACGGAGTTGGTGGTTGTGCTCAATAAAGGTGAGCATATCATCATGAGTCGAATTCAAGTTATTTATCCAGGTAAAATTCTCAAGGGAAGCAATTTGACCTCGCGTACGAAGGAAATTAGAGACTTCGAAGGCAGCTGAATCAACTGACAATGATTGAACTTGTGTATGTTCGCCAACAAGAGACGTTAGAGCGTTAGCATTGGCCCCCCCATCCAGGGTTAACGACCGAATTCCAGGGAAATTAGGAAGATCGCTGCTCGAGGAACCGTGCAAGTTGGAAACCCCTTTCCACGCTACGACACGTAATGTAGGAGCAGAATGCCGCAAGAGATTATAGAAGAATAATTCCGTGTTTCCCATAATAATTGGACACTTGCACGGCGGCACATTGATAACCACACACTCGAGATTCCAGTTCTCTGAGGGAAGTTGACTGACATCTCCAATGATTTTACATTGATTCAGACGCAGATGTTTCACAGGACTGGCGTTGAGCAGCGTGACCATCTGGACGGTTATTGCGCACGTTGTATTCCAATCAAGCACGTACAGATTGGGAAGCCCACTTTGGATAAGTTGGCAAATAGTTTGGTAATACACCATCTCGGTTTCCTCTGCCTGTAAGATACGGCATCGACGATCCTCCACGGACAGACAGATCAAGTCCTCCAGGTCTGTTCCTTCACGGCAGCTCGCCATAACGGCGTTAGTCGACACTGTAAGACGGCGGATGCATGAGTTTATGGTATTGGATGTCTGTGGGCTCTCCATGTTTTTGCAGAGCGTGTGAAGGAATTCAAGAGCCTTGTCGCTATAGTCCAGTTTGACGTCTGTGAACTGGACGGACCGCGCTAATTGATTGCAGTCGCGGTCGACCAGAGCAAGGGAAGCAAGATCAGAGGAGGTGAGGTAGGGCGTTACATGACTGAAGAGCTCGACGGGGAGCTTGAATAGCGGGAATGATGATGATACGATTCCCTTTCCATTGACTCGACCGAAGCTCAATGGTGGAAGTGGGTTACATGTTGGCCCAAATAAGGCCCCTTCGGACGACATGTTTACTAAGGGAGAAACGAAACTGAAGCAACTGTACGATGATGGTATGAATGATAGTTCGAACTTCACACTCGCCTCAGGAACTAGCGCTTTTATCATTCGGCGACTGCCATCGTAGCCCCGCTATAATGGGTGCTTTGGTACTATGAGGCATCGAAATGGAGTTATGTTTATTCTTAGTTTCGTAATTTCCCATGATCGATCAAATTTGGACATGAGGACAACCTTCCAAAATTGAAAGGTACAGCATTACTTATAGAAATGCAAAGTAACCCTTTCTTGCCAACATATAGATACATAGTAGTGATACTTTATGGGTGGCTATTGTTCTAAAGTTTTCCTATTTGTAAAAAATATCTGAATCATTGAGGCGACAAATCTCAGAATCTGATAGATGTCATACTTGTGTCAACACGTATTGTCATTAGAGTCAGCCTAATTGGTATGTGATCTTATCAGCTCCGGAAGTCGATTAACAATCGAACCATTGTCTGTTCCAAGGGAATGTCAATTGGAACAGACCTACAGATATCTGTATCAATTACTATATGTACCGCGTTGTAAAGGCGTGCACTGCAGCCACAGCATTTATTCCCTTTCAAGTTGATCGAGGGAAGGCTCAGTACGTCTTCGCCCACCCTCAGGGTGACACATAATGGTACAAGCTCTCACGCTATATACACCTGTGGATGTCAAACGTTTCTGGAAGGTGGTATGACATAAAGCGACCAGCTTGAAGGCAGCTGGCTGTTGATCTTTCTCACATACCACTGTTACGATTCGACGAATTTGTGAGTACTTTCCTGTCTAACTCATGCGTGCAATGTTGACGGGTCAACCGGTCAAGTTTAAAATAGGTACTCTGTCGCCGTCTTGCCATTGCCGGAGTCATCCCAAAGTCATCCAGAGAAATGGAAGAGTGTATTTACCTTTATTTACCAATTATGTTCGCAAGCTTGATTGTGTTTGTCCATGTCAAGGTCTGCTTGAATTGGGTACATACATATCAAATGTGAGAAATGAACCTCCTTGTTGTTTAACGTGTTCTGTTGGCCACATACATCAATGCTTGTTGAGATGATACTGCGTTGTCGTGAGTGTGCGAATTGAAATAGCAAGTAGTTTCGGGGAGTTCTTGGCATCTGAATTACTCTCATCGGTAATGAACTGTCACATAGATAAGTCGAATGCGATGATTACACGTACATATATATGTAACCTAAGATAACGAAATCCCGTGGTGAGTTGAAAACGAAATATGCGACAAGTTATTAGACGGCGACTCAATCTCAATTTGGCCCAACAGCTGCGGCGATACCCGAGAGACAATATGCTTCTGGAAATAAGCACAAGAGGCTGACAGATGTCCGAGAATACAGGCTGAATCAAGGATCCAATCCGCAGTATAACTTGAGTCTTGCGGGATAAGTATCTTTCACAATGATTGAATGAAAGTCAAGAGCAGTCATATCATAACGCGTGACCAGAAAATAGTGTGACTTAGTCACGAAGCACGTAACGCGCGACACTTTCAAGTTGTTTTTGTCCGCTGTACATAATACTGGATTAATATTGCCCCAGTACCTCCTTATGACGAGAAAAGGTGATTCTAGAATCTTATGGCCTGATCCATACACGATGACAAGATTTGGCGAAAAGTTTGTCTGATCCATCTGTTTTACCTTCAACTTGCCTTGTAAAAGAAACAGGTGCTCATCGGCGACTGCCAGGCTTATATACTATCGAGATGGAAGCTAGCATTGCCGTTGCCGCGCGTAACTCATATTTTCAGGTTTGGCAATAGCGGACAAATAATGCTACCACTCCCGTCAAAGGATTTGCACATGAATATTTCAGTCTTGAGTTGCTTTGGTTGGTACGCCATGGAGAACCGGCGAAGCTGCGTGGGAGGAAGAAGATTTGAAAGGTTTGAGCAAAAAAAACTCTAGAAATCAGTTACTACCTCGTGCTTCCTGCTGAGACTTGTAATTTCTGCACTAGAATCACCATGTTATACTAGGTCTTGTGTCGGCAACCATTCAAGACGTAGGCTTGTCCACCGGTGAAAATAGGTCCATTGAAGTGCGAGTACTGAAGGTATGTGGCAGTAATCTTTTCAGTCAACATTTTCAAGGGTGTGGCTTTTGTATCCAGGCGTTTGATTATAAATGTAGATCAATATTTTAGCTTGTGGCATGCTACAGGGGCGCAAGACAACCATAGAGATCACAAGTGGCTACCGTGACAATATTAGACAAAAACAATGTAGAAAATTCGTGGAGGCCACAATGAACACACTCGACATTCTTCAACGATGGCTCTCTTCCTTACGCCTTGGGCCTCAACTAGATGAGAGCTGTAGCTCACTTTTTTAAAGCGCTGGCCGCCAAAAAGCAGAACTCTCGGACAATGTATGTCGTTAACTCGCATTATTTTGAACCCCATTCGTCTAACATGCCAACAGCTCTGTTTCTAAAATATCATCTCAAAATTCGAATAATAACCGGCCGCACGGAAACCACACGTACAGCAAGCATCTGAAAAAGCTAGCTCGGTCCTCACTCACTGAACATGGCCTAGCCAGCGGCCCCTTGCCTCTTGATATAATCGAAAATATCCTGGAATTCTGTGACATCGAGACTCAAAAAGTATTTCTCTATGCATCAAAGTCTCTTCGACGATGTGTCTTTAAAATATTTCTTTCGGCCATCGAAATACACCCTCCTCAACGCGATAACAGGTCAAGCTGGTCGTTTTACAGACTCAGCTCCATTCTCGAAGATAACCCTACGTTAACACCGTTCATCAAATCAGTCGTCGTTCGTGGACCTTTGCGCTCTGACAACTTAATTATATGCGACTTTCTGCGATCCCTATGGAACATGCAAGAATTGGCCATTAGCAGACTGACTTTGGTAGAACATGGAGACGACCATCCAAGTCATTTGGTCAAACTGGTAAAAACTTTGCATTTGAGCCGTCTCAGTCTCTACAAAGCACATGACGCGTTCGCTCTCCTGCAAGCAGGAACTTCTTTAAAATCACTATCTCTCGTTGAATTGTGGCATGAGGATGCAAGCCGCTCCAAGGCAAATGGACTACCATTATCTCCTGGCGGTCAAGTCGCACTTTACTTTTGCAACCTTACACATCTTCAAGTGACTGTTTTGAATGTTTATCAGTACAGATTGTTTCATGCCGTCATTTCTGGTGGCCGTAACTCCCTGACAAGCTGCGAGTTGTTCGTAAACGGTATTGATATAGTTTTCATAAATCTCATGAAGCGACTAAAGTTTCATGCAGAAAAAAAACTTAAACTACCGGTCTTGGTGTTCCCGACCAGTGTTCATCTTCAACGGCTCAAGATCTGGGTAGATGCAGAAAAGCGTGGTTCCTCCTTTTTCCCTCACTATCTTTATGAGCTGCTGAACACTATTGTCGCCCCCGACATTCGCAGCATTGAGTTGATAACTATCAAGGACATCAAATACTGGCACCTAGAAGACCGCTTTAACAGGATAACCGAAGATGATCCTTTGGATATAGACGATCTCAATAGTTGGCTCCTTGATGGTGGAGGTGCTGGATTTCCTGCATTGGAGAATCTGGTCAGACGCTTTGAGAGTCTAGACTTAGCTAGAGATCGAGTGTAAATTTGCGTTCCGTCACTCAACGAGGTTTACCTTCAACTTGCGCCCCCAACCTTATGTAAATGGTCAGACATTATTTACGTAACTACTTTACAATAAAATGTACCGAAGAACCGCCGAAGATATTGTATGCCAATGCCATGATCGTCAAAACAACATGAAGTTACCATTGCCTCTTACTTTGACCATGGCAGAGATGCTGTCTATCCCCCCAGCAAATATATACCACCATGGAGACCCAACTAGAATAGAAGATGAGGACGAACCAGGAGGGTAAATTCTTGAACTGTTCTCATTATGGTTGGCCTGCACTGAATGTACGTTACGTTAGAATTCCCAATTTACCAATGCTGACACTTCGCGAAATTGAGATGTTGAAGTTTATGAACAAAGTTACAGATCGCCTGGATTGGCAGAGGCAGGTAAGTGTGCTTTCCATTTCAAGTAGAATACGACGCACTAATTGACTCCTATAGATTTTCCTTGATCCTATTGCAGCCAAATGGAAAGCTGAAGCTATTACAAATGAAGGTTTCAGTGAGAAGATGGCCTCTTACTGTATTGAAGAGCTTAGATTCAAGGCCGAACAATTCCAACAGAATGGGTGTATATCTGTCTATAATGGGGATGTTGTCAAGTCAGACGCTGCTCCCGAGTCCCTGAAGCTTGAAATGCAAAAGGGTGTTGCCCCTCTTGAAGATATCCCATCAACGGAAAGGGACTGGTGTCCAGGCTTGAACGGTACTACTGTAAATCTCGTTGATCCAAGCCTCTTTCCTCTGGTGTCTGGGCTCACGCGGATATTGAAAAACGGTCATGAAACGACTTTGGACAACTGTGTTGAGCTTTGCGGTCTGGGGGAGGTCGTCGAAATGCCAAACACGGAAGTTGTCCGGTTCGATAAGATTGGGCCGCTACTCAATAGAACATTGGCAACACTACCATATCATCAGTGGCTTCCTTGCGAAGTAGATATTTCAGGCGAATTCGCAAGGTCAGTATGGTTTCTAATTGAAAGAGACCTATTTATGTGTGTTATTCACTAGAATAACGTCGTACATGAACAATATTCATCCGCAGAGGCATAAAGGTTTATACCATGCCATTAATCAAGTCATAACATATGCCATACCAATGTGGAGCGCTACACTTTGGCCACAGAATATGGCTGGGATGTGGCCGTCACGAATAGGGTACTATCTGGACGACATCCGATACCAAGAATTTGCTGAAATTAATAAATTATACTTGGGTCAGAGCTCATGGGATGGAGATGAAGACAGCAGACCCAGGGTGGTCCAACCTGAGCCGGGAGACTTTACGGCTAGTCGCCCAGCAGTCATTTCAAGTCTCAAAGATCGGCATAAAACTCTGCAAGTTATGGTAAAATTGACTAATGTCGAGCTGACGCCAGATAAGGCTAGTTCCCCCTGTGACTGGGTCCTTGAAGGACAAGACGTAAGTTTTTCATCCGACTTGTTAGATTCATGGACAAACCTTCTTCTTAGAGTGAATGCATCTGTGCGACAGCTCTTTACGTCTATTCCTGCCATAACACAACATCGTTCCAGATTTCCTTCAGCCAAAGTGGAGACCATTCAACGCTCAATTCATTCAAGTACAATTATCAGGGCACCTGGGATTGGCTCATCGATGTATTTGGGTTGGATATTGAAGATGCTTTGCCAGATCAATATATCGGGGGTGTTGAAATTTGCGAAGGTCGCATGATCACATTCCCTAATTTCTTACAATTCCATATTCCCTCTTTCAAACTCGAGGACCCTACGCTACCTGGCCATGTCAAAATGCTCTATATATATTTGGTAGATCCGAATGTCAAAGTTACAAGCACTGCGCAAGTTCCCTGTCAACAACGATCGTGGTGGAAGGACGCAATTATGGACGTTGAAGTTATGCAAAGAAAGCTCCCACTCGAACTTCAAGATTCTATATTGGATTTGGGAAGCATAGACTCTGGGTTCCCAATTGGGGTCAAGGAGGCGAAAAAAAATCGACTAAACGTGGACAGAAAGACGATTTTAGCAGACAAATTTCATAATTTTTCCTCGGCGTTGAACTTGCATTGTGATTAACATAACTGTTCCCTAGGTAGAATTAGTATTTCCTTACATGCTGCCTTTTGCGTCGTTTTGCGGCGTGGAACTCCTTTAACTTGCTACCGGTAATTTATTATAGGCTGTGGCTATGCTACCGCACAGATGCCGATTCTCTTTCCGTCTCTCCCATCGACAATGGAAGGAAGTCTTTCAGACATCCAAGCTGAAGTATTTTACCAAGTACCGAAGGATGTTGAAGTGAAAGGTGATTTGTGCTGTCTTTTGCGACATTTCATTACTTACATAACGCAATTCGTGTTTCGCTTAGACACTGTTCCACAAAGTTTATTCATCAACGGTGAGTAGCACAAAACGATTATACTTATTTCATAAACACTCAAGGTGTATTCATTTTGTAAGAACTACCTGAAGACGTTCTAAGGGAGATTTTCGTCTTTACCCTTGGTAAAAGCTGCGTACCGAGGACAAGTGCCCCACCTCTGCTTTTCTTCCAGATATGCAAGTATTGGAGAAACGTAGCGTTATCGGAACCTCGGCTATGGAGTGGCATCGAAATATTGGTAAACGACGACTATAACAAGTTGCATCTCGTGGAGCCTCGAGAGCTCGGATCCGCAAGATGGATCCATCGAGCTCAAAATCTGCCAAAGAATATACGTGTTACCAGCAGCAACGTCAGCTCAAATCCCGTACTGAGCGATTCCGGCTGGGGGTCCAGTGACGCGACAAGGGATTTAGTTCCCATAAGACCTATGAACTTGGCAATGTTCACTGGCTCATTTTCGAGTTGCCGACAACTTGTGCTGCGTTTTGGCAAACCCGGGCTGTTCCATTTCTATTTCCAGCCTCAAATTGTGGATATGATGACACCAAGAATACTGGAATCTTTTGAACTGCTGTGTCATCTCTCGGACCCTATCATAGAAAATTTAGCTCCAGTTATACGCAATGCAACCTGCCTCCGTAGATTGACTCTGGGTATTCCATCATATAAAATTTTTAACTTTGACGCACTCTGGGGTCAAATAACGCATTTAAACTTGATCAGAGTACCGCTTTTCCGATCGGAATGGCTGCCTATCATTGGAAAGACTGGACAATTAAAAAAGGGGGCTTTCCTTCTCCATCTGGGTCCCGAAAATATTCGAGAAACGAGGGTTACCCTCCCTTACTTGACACACCTCGTTATTCGTTCTGACTGGGACACGCATAGACCTTGTCAAATACTAGGATATATGGATGTTCCAGCACTTGTTTATTTCAAGATAGCTAGGACGTGTGACCCATGCTTCTTGGAATCAAGGACGCTCTCCCCTCTGCAGCACTTGCAAACTCTGTGTCTGCTTCGAGTTGATTTTACAACAAATGAAATTTTCAATCTTTTACAAACGGCCACGATGCTTCAGGCGTTAACCCTCACAACTTTTCTCGATGCGGCTGATCTCCCAGATCCGGCCCACTATCTTCGATTTCTGGTGTACTCGGAGGAAAAGGGGCATACACTGGTCCCAAGGCTTAAAACCTTGTGCTTGTCACTTGAACTCCACAAAGTATATGCGGTATTGGCCGATATTGTCGCTTCTCGCCAGTCGATCCGTCTTGACCAAAAGATATATTCACTTCGCCGTTTGACGCTGCTCGAGTATTCACTCCCAGATGCGGCGTTATCCGAAAATACCTTGTTGGCGAAAACGAGACGGTTTGTGAATGAATGGAAGGGTGTTTT
>JASFDA010000261.1:0-19410 GCA_036936965.1 Cystoderma amianthinum
GCATCGCAGAAACCTTCACCGCGGTCAGAGCCTGAGCCGCATTGAGTGGCGCTGGTGCACTCAGTCTGAGAAGTGACAGTGCAGGGGTGGGGGGTGACTGCAGCAGCCATGGAATTGGCTTCCCAAACATCCATCTCGGCACAACAGGTACCCATGCCACCAGTTCCGGCGTTGGGGTCGTTGGCAGATGGGGTCCAGCCAGCAACGTTAGCCTACAAAGGGAATTACTATGATTATTCATTAAGAATATTCAGAAAAGCATACCACTCCGTTGATGAATTTGATGTCCTGGGGGCATTGGGAGTCGCAGTAGCCGGTTCCGAATTTGGCACCAGCCTTGTTGGTCTTGAAGCGAGACAAACCGCCATCAGCGTCCATCTGAGAGAAGTAGAGTGCGCCGTTTAGGCCACAAGGAAGTTGTGACATGTCGATATCAAATGAAAACTCCTGGTTCTTGAGCTTGAATAGCTGGTATTCGGTTTGGCTTCCAGGAGCCATGAGATATACACGCGAACCGATGTTGGTGGAGTATGGGCCATTGGTGACGAATTTGAGGCTGAGTTGATTGCCGGTAGTCGTGATACCATATGTACCAGCGTAGTCTGCACCATCGAGAGCGCAGTTGGCGGCGCAAGTGGTGGGGTCAGGGCACAGAGAGGCGTCCCAAGTGTTGCCGGTGTAACAGTTGTTGCTGCCGGTGGTGGCGTGAAGCCAGCGCCAGTTGCCGTCGAGGGTGACAGATGTCGATTCTGTCTGGCAACCGCCAGAAGCAGTACACTTCTGAACGGTCAGAGGAGGGTGGGTTTCCGCTGTGAGCGTACCAGCCTGTTGGCCGAATACTACTGCGAGGAAGGTAAAAGTTACGAGGGCGACTGAGCGGAACATCTTATCGATGGTTGGCTTGTGTGGTACCGATGCATTTTACAGAGTTTATCGGACTGTTTAAATACTCTCAAGTTGATAGTGGCCCGGAAAATTACACCGCATCTAGTGGAGAGAACAGGACAATCTAAACACCCAAAGATTTCTGGAGCACTGCCGACGCCTAGTCAAGGGTGGTTACGACCGAAGTGGGTCCGCTGGAGATCATAGTGGTAGGAGACAAAGTGTATGCTGGCACGTGCACATGATACTTGGTTCTAAATCATCGAATTTGACACACCACGGATTTTCGGCATAGTAGTTCTTTTTGTCCCTTTGGCTGGGTTGCAATGTTTTGCTTCCTTCTTTATTCCGATGAAGACCCTGGTATGACTTAATAATTCGTGCGGCTAACGTGCGCTTATAGTAACATTTTTAATAACTATTTGCTATCATATCCGAAACTTTTCATGTTCAATACAAACGCTTAAATCCGTCTATAATTTAGCTTTCTCATCCTTGACAGCTACTGTCAATTTGAATATGAGGGCCTTACTTGGCAAAAAAAAAATAAGCCTTGCTTGGCAGAAATTACAATCTTGCTTGGCAATTTGTGGGCCTCACTTGGCTTTGGCGGCTAAAGCCCAAGCGTTGAAAACGACTAGAACTGTGACAGCGTCTACTAACGGAAAATTGGCATGCGGTGCAAAAAATCATGTTCGACTACCGTGCTGGCAGGTGTCCTTGACAGCAACACATGACTTATTTTGGCCGAACAGCATCACATTTATCCGAGTCGACAGTCAACTACCCCGCTCATGCAAAGATAGAATACTACCTAGAAAACGGTCAAGGTTTCAGTATGCTCCGGGTCAGAGTTGTCTCGATTAAACTTCGGGACAAAGAGCTGGAGACAATCGGGTCAAATCGACGGCATTCAAGGTCCGTCTTGGCACTTGCTACAGAACATTTTAAGAGTAGTGGCCAGAGTCTGATTTAAAAGTGCTTAGCTTGGCATATACATACCCAGGTGCTCGCTTTGTGATATTCACCAGCTTCAGGCTGTTATCGCCTCAGTAGAATCCACACAAAACATGATTTGGGATTAGGAGTACTATGACCCTCAACCTCAAACCCTATCTCCGTCACCATTATGACCGCATCTTGAAGCATTCCATCTTCTAGAAGCCCTAAGTGGTTCGATACCGCCCTTAGTTCTGTCCGTAGTTTGTTGAGATCAATGTTCTTTGTGTTGAGATCGCTATTTCGAAAGAATCTCGGCTTTTCTGTCGCGTTGAAGGCGAAACGATAATGCTTCCATAAAAATAGAAGCACGTCTTAAAATAGAATCTGGGGAATGTCCGGAATAAATCTGATACAGTAATTACAGGTTAGAAAGGGAACTGGATATAGATGTGGATGAATACCTCCGCAATCTGTTACCATGGGTCGCGTACATTTGCGATTGCCAGCAGGCCGAGAGTTGTTTTCTATATTTTTGTCATTTGACGACTAACACTTGTAAAAGCCACCAATATTCGATCACGAAGTACATAACGTTATTTCCCGCATTAATACACCGATAAACTGCTGCATGTAAGTTAACGGTTCTTAGGAAACTGTCGGCGCAACCTGGCGCCCATACACGTCATTGCAACCGAAACTCCACCAGTTATAGACCCCGTGAGTGGGAGTAATATGATTGACAGAGATATGAGAAGCCATCGAGCGGCAAATGGGTCCAGCCACTGGCAAAATGCATGTCGACTTCAAGCGTTGCTTCCAGTGAATTCGAGCTCTAATTTTTCTGCCTCTACTTTCGCCTCTTGGAGGCCATAGTTTTCATCCGTAACTTTCGTCATTCGGATTTCCTGTAATGCAAGGGAAGAGATCAAGCCAGCACAACCAACCCCAGCCATCACTTTCCAAACCAAGCTCAAACTGTCTGCGAACGCGACCCGCACTTGAGTTCGTAATGGCTCCGGTAGTGTAGGGATTACAGGAATTGCAGCAAATGCAATCTCCACTCCAGCTGGGAATGTATTAACAAAATCAGGCGGAAGTTTCGATTTTAGTTGATTTTGAAGAATTGAGCCGGCAATGGTGATTCCCCATGTCTAGATATCATCATGAAAAAAGCAAATAAATTTGGTTTAGGTCCCTTACCATTGCAAATGATCGTACAAAGTTGAAGAATGCAAGAGCTGAAGCAGTGCGGTTGGCCGGCTGGGGTGCGAGCACAGCGAACATTATTGCTGCCCACTATAGGATAATAATTTAACACTGAACGAATAGAAATTGAAAGAATATACCAAAAGCCCAGCCCCTATGGATGCAATAATCTGGAATCCCACCCATGTCGCCGTGCTAGTCGTGATCTTGAGCAAGCTCATGGTTCCGAGCCCAACGATGAAGAAAACCCAGCCCACACCAATGACCGGACGATATTTCTGAATGGCCTGAACAGTAATGCTAGATTTCAAGAATCAGTAATTTATATTCTTCCGAAGCACGCACTTACCCAGCAACGAGTGAAAAGGGGGCCATAATGAGGGCGATTCCCAGTAGGTCAACCCCAGAGTGTATAGGAGAAGCTAACAAACAAGCCTGGAAATATACAGGCACATAGTCTGCCAAGGGATAAGTTTGTCTGATTTAGCTTGAATAACTGCGTGGGACGTACAGACAACGGAGATAATCGCTATTCCATGAGAAAATGTCCCGAGGTAACTTTTGAATATCATCAGTATTAAGACAACATGTCGTCGAAATAGATTATTTCACTGACGCGCTGAAAGACGTCCGATGAGAAACAACGGCCCAAGGAATAGTAGGCTGCTCAGGAACAATGGCTTCGTATGCAATGAAAGCGGCGATGGTCACCAGACCGAGAATCAAAGGGGCGAGGACTTGCGCCGACGACCATGAGAAGCGGATCCCTCCCCAGGATAAGCCAATGATAGCCAGTGTCGTCCCAACGATAACAATAAGATTTCCCCTAGAGATGTAGTTGAGCAACACTTATGAGAAACTGTTCAGTATATAAAATCTTACAGCCAGTCTATTTTAGCCAGTTTACTTGAGATAGTGCCTTCAGGGGTCCGTACATTGAGGAAGAAAAAGACCAGAGTAAAGGAGAAGCCGCAAACTGGCAGATTTAAGTCTATAGCGCTGATGAGATAAGTTTTTCTCAATGATTATTGAAATACCTACAAAACACCCATCTCCAGGATGCATGTTCGGAAAGGGCGCCGCCCTACCAGAATTATATTTTTAGCCCCTCAAGTTACTAAAGAATGACTTACGATCGGTGGTCCGATGCCACTCGCAAAAGAGTATGTAAGCGCAAGAAGACCATGATAAGTCCCTCGTTCAGCTAGAGGCACCAAATCAGAGAGAATAATTTGGCAGAGACTTTGGATTGCCCCTCCACCAAGGCCTTGGATCGCTAAAATAGAGATTTAGGATAATAATTGATAAATTCACAAGAGAACTTACTTCGTGCAGCAATTATCATTGCCATGTTCTGTGCGGCTCCTGCTAAAGCGCTCCCAAGAGTAAAGAGAGCAATTGCAGAAAGCATAGTCGGTCTGCGTCCAAAAGTATCAGCAAACGCGCCGCTAAGTGGCAAGGTAGCTGTGCTTGCTAGAGCGTATGCTGAACCAATCCAGACATAATTAGAGCCTCCGTTTAGTTCCCTAGTAATCGTGGGTAATATTGTCGACACCGCAGTAAGATCCATAGCAGCCAGGAGGATGGATGCTGCAACCGCTGCAAAAGACAACCAAAAGTTTCTTCCTTTTCCGCGAGGACCTTCAGACTTGGTTGTGGACGATACGAGATTAGCAGTTGAATTCAACTGCGACTGCGTACGTTCTGAAAGGATTGGGGAGGGTGCCCGTACACTAGGATCCATGCTATGTGAATCCATAACGAAAAATGAGAAAGAATTTGAATGAGAGTTGGGTATAGGGTATCAATGAGTGTTGGGGGGGTAGTTAGTTATATCCCAACATCTGTGTTTTTACGTAGCACATTCTTCGTTGCCGTTTTCAAGAGGCCTCGGGATATCCGATGTGTGGGCATCAGGTCGCCTAAAAATGAAAGTCAGCCTAAGCATATTGGGAAACAACTTGTATTCCAGACGTACAAATCAATCGACTACAATAGCACTTCAAGTGTGAGACTGTGGACCAGCAAGTATAATCAATGTCGTCTTTATCTACTCAGGAAGCCACCTGCACGTTGACTCCCAAATGTTGGCGCGGTCTTGAAAATGAATATCCTTCACGAATCACAATGCATCTAGCAGATCGCGTTGGTAACCAGCCATTCGACCTATTTTAGCGCCTTGAAGCGTTTGTCTTGTTTAAAGGGCGTGGAGGTTGACACATTCCATAACTCGTCTATAAATTGACGACGTATGAACAAAAGTACTTTGAGCGCCCAAAAAAAGGGGTGTTAGTAGTACAAAACATGCCTGGAAGAAAGGACAAGGCCTCGGGGGCTGCGGCACGATGCGCTCCGCAATTACTGCTTATACTAGCTATAGAAGTATTGAGTGGAAGCGGTTCATGAGGCGCATGGTCTTTAATCAGCCTTGATTGATGTGATTGGTCACCGACACAAATTGAAAAGGTCAAAAAGACACCACACCGCGCCGTTATAAGACGAGTACATACTTTTCTGAGTCTGTAGTAAACTTGCTTGAGAACTCAAAGCCGAATCCAAAGAACATGATAGTGATAAAAAAAAAAAGCAGGCGTACGTTATGTAATTAATATATCAACTGATGTTGAATAAGTAGTATGATATTTCGCGTTCCAACTAGTCACTACTACGCTCTTTGACTACGCCTTGCTGTGATTTACTGCAATCGGCCAAGATTTCTCAGAGTCATATAGTAAGTAGTGCTTGCTCATGAGTAAGTTTTGCCCCACAAAGCTCGGGCCCGGGTGCAATAAGGGCGGCAAAAGAATTGCTCCTGCCCGGGCCGATAAGACAAATGACGATGTTATCCTACCTAAAGCAAGTTTACTAAAGAGTCAAGATCTACTTTGTCCGGTGCTTTGATGCTCCAGTGTACCTGGCTGTGCATAACCTTACGATTTTCATGTTGCTAAAGCCGCAGAAATGTATCGCAACTAGGGCTGGTGACAAAAAACTCGGCAAGCATCTATCAATTTATCAGCGAGAGACAAACCTACTAGTGAGCAACTTCGTAGTTTCAAATAAATCCTCAGAGTCATCAACAGGCCGGGTGTGGACCAAGTTACCATGCGCTTAGATCATCGCCGCACAATGTCGAGTTCATTCAACATCCTCAAGTTAACAAGGGTAGTATTTTTCCCTACTGTACAAGTCGTCATTCCCAAGATAAGCCCCCCAAGTCTAGGCCCATTACTTAAGTAAATATAAACTAATTGAGCACAAGGTGTCCTTAAGTTACAGCAAACCCTAGTTCAACCGCAAAGTAAGTGGCTGGGTAGACCAGCTACCAACCAAAAGTTCTGAAAGCACAACCGTTAAAAATTCGGGATAATATATAAATGAAAGTAAGATCCAACTCACTCTTCATGAATCTCAATGCCCCCTACCTGATCTCTCCTCAAGGCTTCTACTGCACCAACTGCTTTGACGACATCTTCTCCAATTGCCGCAGGGCCGCACACTCCAACGACCAGACCCGAGATGCCCACAGAATCCTTTTCACCAGAACCCAGACTCACGGCACGACAAATCGCAGCGTCCAGGACCTTGGCCAAACGCGGACGCCCTGGAGAAAGTGTAAGCCCGGACACATACATAGTGTCAGGCAATGGTGATTTCCCCGTCGGCGCACGCGTGTAAAAGACAGAGATACGGATTGGAGTAAAGACCGAATCTTGCGTCATCGCAGTGAGCTGCGGGAGGAGAGGTACAAGGGATGCTGGATCTGGGATAGTCCAGATGAGTTCTATAATTTTGACGCGACTTCGGCCTTTCAGATCACTACGTATTAAATCTTGGATAGCCGAGAGTGCAAATGTAATGCCACTTCCTCCGACGACAAATACCGCCGCTGAGAAGCTGGAAAAAATTGTCTGACCAGCTCCGCCTAATTATCTAAGCGTCAGAGCTGTGGAACATAACAATTAATTCAAAACATACCGTAAGGTCCCTCGAGCATTACTTTTACTCGTCGCCCTCCACCATGTGTATAATCACCCGACTTGGCAAAATTATGCAACTTTGTCGTCCAGCCACCAGCGCGTTTGCACATCAACACCATCCCCTCTTCGCTCCCGCTAACGCTGGCAATGGTGAATGGATGAACCTCGGTCCAGGCCCACCATCCCAGACTGAATGACAAAACACGTAGACGTACATGCTGGCCAGCCCGCCATCCTGCATTGACATATGGCACCTCGACGCGTGTCACCTCCATTTCCGACATGGGCCGGAGTGTCGCAGTGCTAATCCGTGTTTTAAATATCCGCAAAACATGATCTAATGCAAAAATGATGAGACATGCAAACACATAGGGTAGCACAGTAGGTTTGTGGAAATAAGTCTAAGAGCGGGTATGAGTTAGACAAAGAAGTGAGGCAGGTATTACGTACCGCGGGTAGAAGCACGAAGAAACTAACAACATGTGTAGTGAGGAAAACGTTGTACGCCTTGTGTCGCCAGAATGCCATGGAAAAAAAGAAAAGAGCGTCGGCTGCCAGGAGGGCGACAAGGCCCCAAGAGTGGGATGGGACCCGTATGTTGACTATAAACGTCTCAGCGTTTGTCCATAAAAAAACTGCCACAGTTGTTAGAAGTGATGTCTACAACAATGATGAGGAGACTTACAATAGTAGATACTATGAATATTAGCGGCGAGGACCACCAGCCTGCCACCAAATCGGTGAAGGAAGTTGAGCTGGGAGATTTTGCTATGGTGAATGGTCGTAGAGAAAAATCAAAAAATACACACTTTCTCGTATCCGTAGCCCATCAGGGCGCCAGCAGGGTTGTTCTTGGACGCAAAAAGGAAGACGAATGGCATCTGTGAGACTGAAACGTAGCTAGTACGCATGGGGTCCGTAAAGGGATTTGACTTGTACAAAGAGACATAAATTAAGACGTAGAAATAAATAGCGAGAATCATGGCTTGAGCCACTGACAAGTCAGGGGTAATTCTAGCACGCAAAGGGCCAAGAAGTGGACGCAGGTATCGAGTGCAAGAGGCGATATGTGGTGGGTAAAGCGTGGCAACCGGTGCGCCCCAGCGGTCGACACGCTGAAATTGAGGATGGGATGAGCGAGTGTGTGAGTCTTCTGAAGACGAAGCTTCTTTAGACGGGGGAAGTGCAAGTTGAGAAGTCTGTATGACTCTAGTCTTTGAAGGGCGATATGGTTTGTATCTAAAAAAATGACCGCTGTACCATTCCGTCGATGTGCCAAAGAGAGCGATGAGTCTTGGAAGACGTAAAAGGGCGAGAAGAGCAATAACGGCTATGATGAATAAGTCTGCATGGTAGACCAGGGCGATAGACTTGATGGTCCTGATATCGCTATCCACCAGGGAAGATTCGGAGACTGATGCACTGGAATTAGAAAGGATGAATGACATTGAAGAGAAAAGGGGTGAAAGGGCCCAAGTCGTCGAACCAAGAAAGAAACAACTTGAGCTTAAAAGTAGGACACGGGAGTAAGACAGAAACACAGCCAGTTCCTTGTCAAACCCGACGTACCTAGTCCGGACCTAAATAAATACTCAAGCCTTGGTAAGAAAACATGGATAACGCGTGCCCGATCAAGAGTATCTGCCACAATTCTATATCGGGACAAGCACCCTTTTTAGGTAATTCGTTCCTCCTTCCCTCACTTGCAAGGCTAGCTTTTAAATTTTCTTCAAACAAAAAAAAGTCTTTCTACAGGTACAAGTTATAGAAAGGATTATAAACTTCAAAGATGCAGATGCATGTTCAACTTGATCAATAATTATGACAGCTGTGAGCTTCGACTGCGTGTATCATGTGGGAAAGATCATTCATCAACTTCTGTATTTTGTAGTGCTGAGCGCTCAGCGCTCCCCCCGCTGGGCGTTTTAAATTTGATCCTGCGACTGATTATCATGTGGTTGCCGACGCTATGTCCGGCCTTTCCCCCCTTGTTCTCATAGACATTATTGGCGAAAATTCAAAGACAACCATAGCTCACCATCGGCGTTTGGGTTCCGTCCTCCTATTGCTCAAAAACTTGGCCGATATCCAAGCACAAGAAAAATGATGCAAATTAAATTTTAATTTTGTCTAGGTCCGACGATATATTAATTATCAGATTCCAGAATCACCGACCTCCAATGTCCAGCCAACCATCCAACAAGGTATCCGAGGGAATACGTCTCGATTCCAAGGAAGCGCCACAGGCTTCAAGCCTCCCAACTCTGAACTCTGATTGCAGTAACCCGTTGGCCAACAGCGATGCTATACGTGCAACTTTTTCATTTGTTAAATTAAACCTAGAGTCTAAAATTAGGAGAGGATACATGAAAAAGCAAGATTAACACAGGCAGGCCCCCATAAATCAGTTCGCAATCTGGCCTAGTAATTGATCTTTAACAGTACATACTTAGGCCGTAAGTATGTACATTGAATAGAGACGATCTTTTGCCTCTGAGAAATAGGCCAAAATAGACAATTCACCTGCGCGTTTAATGGCATAAATATGTCTCGGACAACAAGGTGGCGGGGCCAATCTGTGGAACAAGAAGCTCATGCTTATTTTGTTAATATTAATTTTAACAATGTGCTTCAACTCCCTTCAGAGTGCTCGCTTAACTGAGCTGCCGTTCAGGCCGAACGTTGAACCTCCGCAGCAATGTTCCCTTTCACTTTTGCTAATGCTTTTGGCTTTCAATTTCGGCGAGGTGAAAAGCTCAACAGCTGGAGATATGGTTCAAGTCAGGAGGCAGTGCGAGACTGTCCGCTCTGAGCAATCTTGAACGCGGTGGCTGGGTTTGTATAAAAAGATTGCGGTGAGTTGAGGGGTTCTAATCAATTACAATGGTATTATTATATGAAAGGTATACGCTCCAATGGAAGACAAATACTGAGCAGCTAACAATATCAGCGATATATGGACGTTGCATCTAGAAGTTGCTCACATGTTAATGGACTCTGTAGCCTTGTCGACAATTACAGCTCCTTCAAGCCAGCAACTCCATTCTCTGCCGTGAGACCGAGCCACTGCCACAAGAGCCTTTCATCCCCGTCTTCGCCCCAAAGGTAATATATAGCCCGGCGCTGCATCATGACAAGATGGTGAGGCATGTACTTGATCAGACCAGTCAACACAAGGATGAAAAGGATCCCAAACATCACGACTAAAAGCAGTTCCGTGTTAGTTTCATGGATAGTCACGTCTATTAAAACTCACGGAGAAGAATCTTCTCCCATGGCTCGAGCATGGATAGAACAAACGTCGACTCAAACCACATGCGCCTCCTCCAGAAGAACATCCCTAATTTTGAATTTGGAGGTCGAGTAGAATTGTGATCTGGCTTTGGCTGTGGCAGACGCATAGGAGGGCTTGAGGTCGCCATCTTATCAAAGATTTTCACGAATGCTAAAAGCAAAGGTAATATGTATCGACGTGACCTGAACAAGTGAAATCCAAATAACTCTCCCACGCTTTGAGCTTCTAAATAAAAATAACATGTACTCCTGCATGGTGGTGCAGCAACTAGCAGGTACCCTGTAATACGGGTAGGCCCACATACTATCAATATTTCTACGTACAAAGAATAATATAATTTTATAGCTTATCAACAGCACGCGCAATGCGTTGCATATCATGCTTAAGCAACCGTTTCCCAGTCTTGATATCTGGACCGCCCCTCTGAGCCAACGCCCGGTCCTCTGGCATCCGTGAGAACTGGCTTTTTGACCTCAACCGCGGCCTCCTCTGCACGTACCATTCCCAAGCATACCGCATAAGTGCGCCATCAGCGTCATATGGTGTAGGAATTTCCGAGTAACCAGGGCGCGCAGTGGGATGACGGACATAGATAGCAGAGCAGGTCAAGAATGAAGTCTCGATATAAGCGGGAATAAACAGCCACGGGGAGGCATATCGGGGCAGCTTGAAGGGTGTAAGCTCATCTTTTCCTTCTGCATATTTGTTAACGTCGTCGTGTGGATTTTTGTTAACGTCTTCGGGCTTGCCAACCTGAGATTTAAAGAAACGAATGGCGTCGGGGTTTACGGATACCATGTCTCCTGGGGCGAGGCGGGTATTGGCACGCGTATGCTAAGATGTTTATATGAGTCGGACACTTTTTCAGTTTAAAAGCTGTT
This sequence comes from Cystoderma amianthinum, assembly GCA_036936965.1. Taxonomy (NCBI): domain Eukaryota; kingdom Fungi; phylum Basidiomycota; class Agaricomycetes; order Agaricales; family Squamanitaceae; genus Cystoderma; species Cystoderma amianthinum. The sequence goes on from JASFDA010000261.1 coordinate 11,190, forward strand.
TACCTTTTTTCCATTTAACATAACATCCCCGTGAATCACCAAGCGTCGCGCTTCATACACACTGTGCACAAAACAGCATCGGAAGATGAACACATCTAGACGGCGTTCTACCTCCGAGAACATCAAACTCATAACAGGAGCTAATCCTTTCCGTTCTAGCTCTACGTCGAGTTCTTTGGCTTTGTTTTTCCGCATGGCAAACTCCTCCAATGACGCTTTATCGTCTCCGTGTAGCACGGTCCGCCGAGGACGCACATCAGGTATATTCTCTGGCAAGAACCACCGTTTGAACACCTTTTCAGGAATAAAGTCGCCATGATACGCGCGCACAGCGGCTTTTGACCTCCAGCGTTGCTGGAAGAGTGTTTGTGACATCGACTCTCTAAACTCGATATCTTTCGCTTTTGGACCCATAGTGCGTAGCCATAAGTTGTAAAGATTTTTCGGAGACCAGCTCTATTGCAAACCACTTTAGCTTTCAATACATGTCCGTAAAATTTGAAGTTGCGCACCATCCGCGGGAGAGCCCTCTTGATGCTGAAGACCCCTATATCCCTCATGGCTGTGGGATTTGTACTTGTTCACTCCTTCCTACGTCGAGAACACGGTCCTTTAACGCGAATCTAGCAGACGTGAGGCCAGAAATTTTTGAAGTCCGCTTCCTTGGCGTGCCTTGTTTGTCGCAAAGTTGCACTCAACAACAAGATTTTCTTTAATGCCAAGAATTAAATATATTATAGTGTCTCTGGGATAGTTCTGGCGAGTTCATTAAACTCCATGTTGTGGCCCTTTCTCTGTATACTTCGCATTGATTGGCTGCACAATGCCCTCCCCATGTTTTCCAGCTGCCTCTTTCCCGATTTCCCGATCATGTTCTGCTTTAACTCTTCTCAAGAACCACAGACTGTACACTACCGTCAACACACCACATATCAAAGCCGTTGCCCCTGTCACGACAATTGTAATCTTTCCGGTTGTTGAGAAATGCCCATGTTGGACTCCATAGACGTTTGCGAGTGTTGAAACGATACCAGCAACAGAGTTCAGCAACCCTGGCCTGTATTTCATCAATTGCCACTTTCTACCTGGATGCTACAAGATTGACGTACGCAAATATTTTGTTCACCAGCCAGATATAGTTTTTGCTCCATTTCCACCAGAGATAACACATCCCCACTCCGCCAAACCCACAGCAAACGAAAGCAATAACAAATCTGTCGCACCCTTAATTTGCTAAGTAATTTTTCATGCAGCCGGAACTTACAATGATACATGTCCGATCGCGTTAATTAAGCGTTGTTCGACCCCGTTTGTCGTGCTGAAGCTCTGCAGACTTGTGAATGTGCCAGGGAATAGGACGAACCCTGCTAACAGAACCCACGTAAAAAAGGACGCCAACATGTTATCCATGCTCGAGATGCTATCAAGCGCTAGCAGCATGTTCACGTATCGAGAATCCATCTGACTCCGTTGTGAATGAAGGAGGGGTGGGCGACTGTCATTAGGCGCTAATTCTGAAGGCCGCTCCTGTTGGTTTATGGCTACATGACTTCCCGCATTTTCCTCAGAAATTTCCACAGGTCTTGTTGTTGATTCCATTATTGATGATGGTTGAGGCGAAGGAATTACTTGATTCATGGTAGCCGCATTGTCATTAAGCATCCCATTTTTATACCTGCGATCAATGGATGACGCCCTTGCCCAGCGCTCCGCTTTTCTGCTTCTGCGGCACAATTTGCGGCATTATAACGATCATGTGCCATTTGAATTGTTCATCCGGAATCTGTTGTATATTATATGCGGCGTAACAACCCCGAAGTTTTCCTGCTAGGATATATTATTCAAATAAAATACATGTTGAAGGACCTGAATTTCAAGCCCAAAGATCCTGTGTATCAATGCACACAGCATTGTCACACCGACGAACCCAGCTTGCGGCATTGGTTCTCTACAAAAGATCCCTTCCCCCATCGTGTTATGTCCCTCTGTGTCACCTTCCCGTATTCACCGCTACATAACCGACATGTCCTACTGAATGCTCCTTAGGATGAGTGCCTAGTCAGGCGATATCCGAGACTTGATGAGGACGGAGATGAAAATAGGGTGCAAGTCCAGTATCTGGACTTGCCGGTCAGGCTCACCAGCCTCCGTGGCGAGCTCTCTTCCACTCCACGGGTCACGACTCCCTATACTCAGGAGCGGCCTGCTCTGGTATCTGCATAAGCATTGTGGGCTGACGTTGTTCAATTGGCGAGACTTCAGTGGTAAAAGGGACAGTTGTTGTTGTAGCTGTAGCATCGAATTCAGATTGACATGTAGTGCCTCTAGCTTCTGTCCGCATCGCTGTGGCAGTGGTGTCTGCGTCTTGAGTCGTTCTTCCCAATCCAAGTTGGACAATAATGAGCGTAGGTACAATACCCTATTGAATTTTAAAGGCATGACCGCAAGGCTAATCAATATGTACTCACGACTACTTGGGTTAAGCCAGCGTCAAGAGGATACTGTAGTGGAAAATCAAAAAAGTACTTGAGAAATTGACGAGATGGACACACCTGTTGGAGAGCGACATCCAAAATAACATATACTGAATATATAGCGCCCGACTCGATGCTGCAAATGCTAATCAACACAAGTATATATATAAGGAGCAATGAACCTTACATGATTGCAATAGCCGTATTGTATTTCCGCGTTAAACCAGGGCCTAAAATTGCGCGGGCTTTGCGGGAAATCCACCATATTCGGCCAGCTAGGCTAGATAAGAACTAGTGGTGTGAAATTAACGTCGAGAACATACCCATGAAACCCGTGACATAGACGTTTAATGCAACGGTAGTGAACTGGAAGCCCGTTAAGAGTGCGCGGAAGCGATATTCTCTTGACGATAGACCTGTATAGATGTAACCAGCCGCTACGAAATAAAATATTAGTGTGGAGGAGAAGAAAAAAGGACGGTACAAACCAGACCCAAGTATTAGCATTATACAAGGAATTATGATGACACGTTTGCTCTTGCCCCACACGGTATAACAGCGATTGATCTATTGTTTCCAAAAAGTCAGAAAACGAACATACGAGCAGCGCAGTCTCCCTCACCACTAGGGAATCAGCAATAACACTGAAATTTTATTCAGATCATGACATTTGATGACAAGTTACTCCATACATACTTGCTTGTGATGTAGATGAGAAATTTCAAGTGTACATTCCTATCTGGAATCATCTGGGACGGTATCACAAACCAATAGAGGTACGCCAGTGCAAGGACCATATCGGCAGTAGCTAGTGCAAACATTGCTGTCGCACAGGCCAGCATTATCTTTTGGGGGACTCTTCCGTTTTTGACGAGCACCTTCACACATATGCAATACAATGCCACATACAACCCTATATTTTCCCACAAATTTGTCATTTTCATGTCTGTAAAGAAACAACCGAGCACTTGCCATAGAGAAACATCTCAAACTAAGATACATGGCACCCTTTAGCAACTTTGAACGAAAACAAAAATTGGAAAACACACCAGAATAGAAGCACTATAGAGATAGATTGAAGAATAATTTGAGTCTGCTTTGGTCGCCATGAGACGAATAGCTGGATTCGTGGCTTCAACAGAGACATCAATGGGCGACATGGACCCTGTCATGGGCGCTGCTACAGCAGAACAACCTGTGCTACAGTGTAGGAGAGGAAGAGATAAACGAAAGGACTTGGGAGAGTGTGAGAAAGGTGTTTTTGGGGATAGTGCTCCCACAAGGGATGTTCCGATTGGTGACCGCTTTTTGCTATTGTGAGAAGGGTTCCTTGGCAGCGGTGTGAGTGTTAAAATACAATTTTGGACATCTCGTGTGATGAATCGTTACAACTCTTCTATTCTTAAGTCGGCCGAACGTGATATAACCCAGGAAGTAGACCCCAATTGACAAGTTACGTGGCTTTTAAAGAACCTAAAGGCTGGTAGACTATCCACAAGGCCTTTTATACAAAAAATTTCTTCTCAACTATCCTCATTCTACTCAGTTTCACCACATGGGTCGGCGCGCCGCCTCTACGGCCCGGACATGTCTCCATGATAGCCAAGTTCACAAGTCCGGTAATCGTCGATAGGCTTCAAAGGGCAGATGCTCCACCTCCAATCGCAAAGGGTCCGGATTTTAAGTGTAAATCTTATTGCTAGCTTGTGTGTCGTTCGTCTCGATTCTCCTTAGATCCAAGGCCACAGTTGTTCGAATCGGGGCCACACTTCTAAGTGCACTAGGATATCCATGCACATTGAAAGAAGTAGGAGTTGTATTATTTCCCAACACATCACGCTGTTTCGAAACTTGATAGGTCATCAAAGTTGCCGTGATTCCCTATCAAATCGTATAAGATCAGTAGAAGTTAGTAGATAAATGCAATCCAGAATTACCGCTAATTGGGTGAGAGAGGTCTGGATCATGAGCTAGAAAGAATAAATTCCGCAATCAGAGAGCGAGAATCTCTCCATGAGTAACAATAAACATACAGGGTGAAGCACCAAGTATAGAAAGATAAAAACCGAATATACTGCCCCTGATTCAACACTGTCCAATAGAAATGAGTTGATGAGAAGTTGTGGAGAAGCACCAAGCAACCTTACCATATTACAGATGTCAAGTATTTTGCTTGGCCCTTCAAGCCCGAGATTTCACGCGCTTTTCGAGTGATGTATAGAATTCGCACCACTTGTTTCAAAGGAATAAGTCGAAATCAGCATTAGTAATTCTAAACTTACTTATAAGCAGTGTCACCAAAATGCTCGAAATCGTGAGTGTGATATAAAGAACCTCAAATAACTGTCCAGCTGCCTGCGCGTTCGTGGTCATTGAAGCATATCCAACAACTAGTGAAATAAAATTAGAAGCTGAGCCTGGGGAATACCCGCTATCGACCTACCTGTAGCGCCTAACAAGAGAACGCCCGGCACAACCGCGACCCAAACATTTTGCCATAACTTGTAAGAACGCTCTACCTGTGCAAAATTAAGTTATCATTACCATGAGCTCCAACAAAATATATTTACAAACAATCCTCCGGATATAACACTGTTTCGGGCTTGTTGTCAGTTCTGAGTGACTGCTGAAGAGCTGAGACGTACTTGGTCGTAATAAAAAGGACAAACTTGTAGTCTAAAAGCTTGTACCGCACAACAATCTTTCCGAAAGATAAGATAATGCGAAAGTATAAGAAAAGAGTGATCCCAAAGTCTGCCGTTGCTAACAAAAACATGGCAATAGTGCACGTCAGAAGGCTTCGTTTTACGGCTTTGATTTTTGCGAGGTGATAAAAGCAGGTAACGAAAACAACGACATATAAGCCTTCAACAATACGAAAAATAGTTGAGTGCAGCATGTTCGAAAGAATTAGATAGAAAGCTACCGTATAAGAACGTTTCAAACTTTTATGTGTAGTTAGAGACATTCCATGTTCAAATGACAACAGGACAAACGAGAATAGCTTGATATCTTGAGTTCGACATCCATTGCTGTCGGGGAGGCGGAATAGTAGGCCAAGCCCGTGATAGAAGTGTGTTGCTTGGCATAGAGCCTCTATTCAAGCCAGTACTGACAAAATAATGACAAAGGTCGAGCGTTATAAAGGTTAGACAAAAGCACAGGGTCCCAACAGCTTGGATAAGTATGAACTGCGCAAAACCAGATCAACTCAACCACAGGAATTCTCATGCAATGGGCAAAGGGAGCGCCAAGACAGTAGATAAAAATACGTCTCGGCGCAGTCACGGTAATCAACAGCCGAGTAAAACGTCCTCGACTAGTCTCGCAATCGAAAGGATCGATTTGGTATCCGGGCTCGCACCATGGGGATATGTACATAAGGCCTGTCTCCATGTTATAAGTAGGGTACCGGAATGTTAGTATACGTGTTTGGCTAAGCGCTTACCTGATTATTTCAGCGTCTGCCACCAGTCTTGCATTTAGCTTCGTTTTACAGAACAGAAGGGTCAGGATGTAAGCATGTATATGATGCTTAGCCTACAAAAGTGTATGAAACTTGAAAGCTTAACGTGTTAGACCAAACTTATGAAATTATGCGAGCGCGCAATGCGCTTACGTTGTCACGCGCCAACGTTCGGTTACTATTACTATTACTGGTGCCAATCCCATTAATATTGCTACTTGTTGCAAATGTCAGATTGATGTCATGAGCAACAGTCAATTCTAACTAGATTGCATCCATGCGAGTCGTAATTTTTGTTAATCTCGGAAAGCCCGAGTGGCTATTGGTGTGTGTGAATGACCTAATAAAATCCCTATTGACCTTAGTTGAGCCTTAGTTTATTTTAACGTAGGGACTACTTGATTCGCAGGTTCTATCGTTCTGAAATATCAGAGACTTATAAAGAGATCTTTCAAAAAACAAGTACTGACGTAGGTGAGTAATTCCCACTAGTCAACTGGACGTTGCTTCAGGGCGTTGTTGCATCTCGACATCGCTTGACTGGCTTGTGCGATTCTGTAAATTATTCGCGGGCAATTCACAATTCGTCCCGGTCGGGGATTCTGCGCAACTGAAGACCGTATCTAGAACTGGGCTGTCTTCTCGTCCGGCTTCGGCTTGTAACATAGTGACAATTGTATCGACATCTCGGGTCTCATAACCAAGCGCTATTTGTACAATTATCAAGGTAGGCGTAATTGCCTAGAGAAATTTGACTGATATATCGAGGTGAGCTTAAAATAAACACTCGAATAGACTTACAACGAGTTGGATAAGACCTGCACTTAGAATAGTCTTGTTGACTATTCAACAAGAGGCCATTGGCGAGTTATATAACGTTAGACGCACCGAATAGAGGGCGAGGTCAAGGGTAATATATATTGAATATAAAGCCCCGGACTCGATTCTAGATGGCTAAAGATAAAAATTACTTCAACATAAGAAGATTGTCGACCCACATAACGCCAATGATAAAATAATAGTTGCGCGCTAAGGCATCTCCCATTATTAGCTGGACTCTGTGCGCAATCCACCATATCCGACCGGCTGTTAGTATAGAAATAGGTTGAATGAAAGTGTCACATCAAAGAGGGGAGTTAGATTACCTGTTAGGAGGGTGACAGAAGTGTTCAAAGTAAGAGTCATCCATAGATACACCCTCACATGTTGTCGAAGAGATGGCGATTTTGATCCTTCAAACAAGTACCCACAAACTGACAATGGTAAATGACGATTAACAATTAATATAAAAATGTGTTTCCATACCCGCACTAGCAATGAGTAGCACACACGGAAGCGCGATTACTCGTTTATCATGACCCCACACAGTAAAGCACCGGAAAAGCTAACAGAGTGGCTGAGTAAGAAGCAACGGCTCAGATTATGAAGCAAAAATTACGAGCAAAGAACCCTCAACAATGCTGTGATGAGTGTTAACAGGGAGACGTCTGCCCGGGTAGATCAAGGCTTACCTGCTTATTAGAAAAAAGACAAACTTCGGATAGAGGGTGTTAAAAGTCACGTCTTGTAGATGCAGAACAGAGCCGAAGAAAAAGTGTAAAGTGATAGTGACGTCTGCGGTTGCTAACCCAAACATAAGAATTGCAGCTAGCCATAGGCCCCACTGACTCCGCCGTTTGTTCTTGAAAAGAAAATAAATGCAAATCAGGAATAGAATCATGTAGATCCCTGTGTCAAGTTAATACAGTGAGGTTAAGCTCAAGACCATCGCGTTCACCATACAAAAAAATCTCAAACTGTGATTTATCAGAACCAAACATTAGTTGCAGTGAACAATCGCTCACCAAAATTGCGGCAGTATACCCAGATATCATAGCCTCACTTGCGATAAGGCCATTTTTGTATTTATCGCTCCTATGGAGGAGATACATAAAATTCGAAGGGTGGTCGATCGTCCTCTGAGCGAGACAAGGAGGGCAACCGACTTAACAAGCAGCGTCCTGTGAGCTATAAGGGGTGACAGAAATCCGACCCTGTCCACAGTCTGGCATACTTAGGGGATTTAGGAAGTGCTTAGGAGTTTGAATTTACCGTACTGCCAATCGTAGTCACCCCGACATTACCTCACTTTCCAAGTACATAAGAATTCAGTTTAAAATCTGCATGGCAACGCGTCATGGAACGACGTAGTTCAATGGGGAGGCGAGGCAGCATTCGATTGGTATTATTCGATCCAGGTACAAATCCCAAAAAGGACTGTGGGATTGATCGCAAATACCCG
>JASFDA010000262.1:0-19407 GCA_036936965.1 Cystoderma amianthinum
GCCTCGTTATCACCTTGACGGATGTCGATACCTATGATAGGGTCGAGGATGCTCAAAGTTTACTCTACGTCGAGACTGCAACGGATCTAGCAAGCTTCGATCCATTGTTGAATATCAAAAATTTAAAAAAAAAACCATCCTCGACAACCCTTGGATGTAGTGCTGGCAGTTGGGTCTATTGTTATCTTTCATATGAGTTGGCAGTTGGACAATCGGAACGAAGGCCCAGGGGGAAAGAAGAAGGATTGTTGGTATAACGCCACGGCTCCGTCATAATCAACGCGGGAAAACGGTTTGTCGAAATATACGGATCTACAGAGAGACTCTGGATGAGCAGGAAGGAATCACACAGAAGGGGAAACACGGGTTTAGGGAGAACTTGCCCTCTCGAGCGTCTCGACGCTCCATCTTTTGCGTGGAGGGGGGAGTAGTACAGCCTTTACTGTTCGAGGCGAGGGCGTGAAACCTTTCTTGTGTGAATGAGACCAAGGAAGGCTCAGGAAAAGAAGTATGATAAGAGGGATATCGCCCGAACCAGTAAACTGACGCCTTTGCGTATTCTAAGTATCAACATCGATCAAAACGGACAAAAGGGTGAAGTTAAACCGCGAATAGAACCGAAGTGAAAAATGTTAAAGGTGAAATGAAAAATGGTACCTCCTGACCGCTTGCTGGCAGGGCGCACGGGGGGGGGGGCCTAGGGCTCCACCGTCTGTAATCGTATCGTGCGAGAACGTCGTTCTGGAGGGACTATCTTTTAACAGTCACCGATGACGGATCTACTCCAGGGGTGTCAATGGGGAGCGGGTCCAGAATGAGCAGGCATGAAACAGCAAATTTTTTTTGCAATTGCATTCGTTGCGACCTTGACGCAAAAAGTCTGCGCGAAATTTTGTAATTCACACTGCAGAGAGCTCCCGCGGAGGCGGAGAGGCGCATTGCCCTCAGGAAGTCGCGATGACGCCAGGGAGCGTCATCCTCATCATCCTCCATCGGCACACCGGTTGTGGATCCCTCGCCCAGCCTTCCTTCAAAAAGAGGTATTAAAAACGACGTAATGCACTGCACTGCAGGGTGTTTTGTTTGTGCCTCGGACACGCCACCTCGCCGGGTCAGGAGAAACGGTCAGAAGGGGGGGAAGCTGGAATATTAGGTGGGGCTACCGGTTAAACAAAATAACACCCCCCCCCCCTTCACAAATTAAAATATTGCACATATCTGGGATTCCAATCCCACCTTTAGATAAGGCCTTCTCTTAAAGGCACTTTTTGTCTACTTACAACAACATGTTAAGCGGTCCGGGGAGAAGGTTCCTGCCATCATACCCATCAGCGGCGTTTATCACCGCTCAACAACAGCGAAAGGACCCAGTACTTAACGCCAGCTGAGAAAAAAAGAGCCTCTTCAGGCTGGGTAGTAAAATGGGGATCAAAGTCAATAGTATCATCAGTACATAACGACACGCCAAAACCAGAGGCGGACTTTTTTTCTTCGTGTTTTTGATCAGGCCATTCCCTCCCTTCGCGCGGGGTTTTTTCTCACCTGTACATACGTATGTACCTTCCAGGCAGTGTCAGTTGTCAGTCAGTCAGTCAGTCAGTCAGTTGCCACAATCACAAAATCACTGTTATTTTCTTGATGCCCTAGCTGTTCTGCCCTGTTTTGGTTGGCTCCTCGGTTCTGGATCGACAAAGGCGGGGGGGGAAATAATCACCCCCTCTGCTGAGCGGGTGTAGAATTGTTGGATGGCTGTAATACAATATATAAGTGAAAAGAGCGCACCGTCATTGGATAATGGTATTAACACCCGTGACCTTTGATATTCATCATTGAGAGAAACACAAAGAATACCGCTAAAATCCGGAAACTGATAAATGACAAATGACAAATGACAACGATAAGAAGGAAGGAGGGGGGGGGGAGGGGGGAGCCGGGGGTGGAGAAGCGAGAAGCGAGACAGAGAGAGGAAGGGGTGTGAAAGGCGGAGGAACATCGCGTACCTTTCAGTGATCAACTTGATTGAAGCAATGAGAAGAAAGGGCGCCTTGTCATGGGGACAAACAGGTTTTAGGACCTGGGAATTATTCCTGTGCGTTATCGGTTAGATTCAAGAGTTCCTTTGAAGACAGAAGACGGCACTTTGGCGCTTTTCGGCTGTATGGGTCCCACGACGTATGTACGTAAGAGTGTGTATGCGCCGTATTACTTATCAGACCCCGTCTTTGAGAGTGGGTTGCAAACTGAATATGTGATCATGACTAGGGGACAAAGGGTCATTCACATTATCGCCCTAAAGAACCAAAAAACAAAAAACGAGGGGACGAATCAAACAGACCTTGTTTGAAACGAGTTTCTTCTTTTTATTTTCCTTCTTCTTCTTCTCATAATTCTGAACCTTGAATCTTTCCCAGATCGAAGGGATATTCGAGTATCAGAATTTAGAAAAAACATGGATGGGAAGCAAGATAGATGGATAGGTACATAGATAGATAGATAGATAGAGCCTGTATAGATGATGCGAAGAATCCATTCTGGTTATCCGTCGCTTACGATTACTTAGTGAATGTGCTTGGCGGATTTATGCGTCGGTATTCAAGTAAGGTTTGGTCGCTTACTTGTCAGTACTGATACCAAGTGGTACCTTGTAAGGAGACTGGAGTCCAAGTGGCTCGACTAGTACTAGGCATGAGAGTCGTAAAGCTTATTTGATTGATGCTGATATCTGCTTACTTACTTACTTACTTATCGATGTTAGCTAGGGCACTGAGTACTGAGTACTGGAGCTTCCTTGTTCGAGTATTACCGCTTGATCTTCGTGGGTTAATGAATGGATGAATGAACGAGCACACCGGCACGAGGATGATAATTAAATTTGTATTTTTAATTTTTTTCCATCTATTTTCATTTCTTCCCTTCATGTACAGTACTGAGTACATACAATTTGCCCAGCTAAAGATCTTTGCCCAACCAAGATTTCCGCCCAATACTAAGATTTTTCGCCCTACTAAGAACTCCTATCCAATCAATCGCCTCTCTAGATAGTGAATAGAACATTAATTACAACTAACTTTTCTTAAGCTTGACAGGGGTAGCCATAGATACAACGACAACAACAACAACAATAATGGGAACAACAACAACGGCTTCTTCATCTTCATCTTCAGTTCGACAGTCAACAAGTCGATAGTCGGCAGCCGACTATCGACGCCTGCCCAGGTCCTCAACGCGAACGCCAACCTTGTCCTCAACCCAAACGACGCCTGCCCACACAAAACACACAATCCCAGTGACGAGTAAAGACACACAATCCCAGTGACGAGGAAAGACGGACAATCCCAGTGACGAGGAAAGAGACACAATCCCAGTGACGCTGACGAGGGAAAAGACGCACAAGGACAAGGGCGCGAGGGAGAGGAGGTATACAAGAAAATCTAAATAAAATAAAATAAAGTATCGTGTGGTGTGGGTTTGGCGCGCATACGTTATGTGGGTGCGTTGTCCGCGTGGCGGGTGCGTTGTCCGTGTGGCGGGTGCGTGAGGGTAAGCGGGTGTGCGTCGTTACAGGTACGCGGGTATGGGCCTAGCGATACGTGGGGATCCAGGATGGTGTGGGTGTGGCGCATAGACGCACACGTAGGCGTAGACGTAGACATAGATATGAACGCGGATGTGGGGATGTGAAGCTGTGAAGGGTGTGATGTGAAAGGTGGGGATGCGAATGTCAAGGTGTGATGCGGGGGATATGAATGCGGGTAATATGAATGCGGGTAATATGAATGCGGGTAATATGAATGCGGGTGATATGAATGCGTATGTGGGATACAGAGGAGTTAAAAAAGGAGAGTTTTTACACAGGAGGTATGAAAGTACAGTGATGGTGACAGTGATAGTGAAGGTGAGATAGTGGGTGAGGGGGGTTATAAACGAGGGTGAGTCGGTGTCGGTGACTACCGTTAAAGTCGGTACGTGGTAAGTGGGTACCGGACAAGTCGGGAACCGTTAAATGAGGGTGTGGTGGTAGTGGTAGTGGTTATGGGTGTAGTAGTGGTAGTGGGAGGGGGGGGTATATTTTTTCATGCGTGACGTGATAATGCATTTATCGGATATATGCCATTTAGTGGGACGGACAGAGAGGGAACCAGACAGAACAGAAAAAAAGAGAGCGAAAAATAATGAAAAAATGGGCATGGAACGCATTCGGGGGGTTGGTTTGGGGTTGAACGTTGAATGGGAAAACAAAGCTGAACAAAAAACAAAGGGAAACCCATCACATCAACATCCCGAACCCCGCACTGCCACCGGCACCACCGTTGCTCACAGGGACCATGTTAACAGGCGCGTTCATCCCATTGACGCCAGAGATACCACCCACGTCCACACCGCCCCAGGCGGAACCCCGTCGCGGGACAGAAAACTCTGCGTGTCCTCCATGGCCAAGCTCGTACGTCGGGCTGTTACCACTGTACGGCGGGCTGCTGCCAGAATAAGGCGGGCTGTTACCAGCGTACCCAGGGCTATTGCCAGCGTACCCAGGGCTCCCCCCACCCCCAGCTGCACTCCCACCAGCACTCCCACCAACGCCAACACCGATACCAACGCCACCACCGATTGCAACACCGTTGTTCTGCCCAGTCCATGTCGGGCTGTGTGCGTAGGTAGGACTCCCCCCGCCACTCCCACTACCGCCGTTGCTGCCATTGTTACTCACGCTCGCGATGCTCAGAGCGAGACTCCCACTCCTCCCCCTACCGTTCGCGCCGTTAGGGGAGACGGGCGAGCGGTTTCCACCGTTATTGTTGTTGTTGTTGTTGTTGTTGGAAGGACCAGGATTGGCAGAAGGCAAGCCGTGAGCCGTAGCGGGGGGTGTGAAGAGCGACCGCTGGGCTTGCATGATCTGGTGGTGGTGGTGTCCGTTGTTGTTGTTGTTGTTATTATTGTTGTTGGTATGGTGGTGAGGATGATACATCTGAGCAGCGTTCCACGCAGCGATCTTTTCCGAATCCAGATGTTGCTGCTGCTGCTGTTGATGCGAAGGCATGAAATGTGCGGCGGAGAAATGACCGTGGTTATCGTACATGCCCATGGGAGCGTCGTAGGGGCTGGGCAACATGCCTGGGCGGGGTAGGATATGAGCGAGGTGCAGCTGTTGGCCGTTCTGAGGGGGTATATTGTGCGCGAAAGGGTTCCCGGAGGGCTTGACGACGCCCATCATGGCAGCAGCGACGTCGTCGTCTGGATGGGTGTGTGTGTGTGCACCTGTGAATTCCTCCTCTGCCTCGTCCATGTACGCACCGCCGTAGCCACCCACGTCGCCGTCCTCCTCGTCCTCGCCTGGCACGGCAGCGATGACTTCAAGCTCGCCGCTGAGGACCATGGAGAAGCCGTCCCCGCGGATGGGCTCGTCTACTCTAGGGATACCAGCACGGTCTCGCCATTCGTTGAGTTCACGACGGAGAGCATCTGCCTCGAGCTTGAGGACGCGCAGCTCGCGTGCTGCGAGGATACGGTGTCTGCGGGAGGCATGGACGTGTGCGATGCTGGAGTTGACTATGCTTGATTTTGAGGGCCGTCTGATCTGGGAGAGGTTTGGGAGGAGGGCTGCGAGGTCCTAGTGGGAGAGATGAGAATGAGGATAGTGCGATGAGAGGGGATACATACGAGGAAGCGACCGTTTAGAGTTTCACGGCGTTGGCGTTCTACGGCGTTGTGAGTTGCTCTGCGTTCTGCGGTGTTTGCTCGCCTGCTTGGTTTGCGCTTGATGGAAGAGATTGTGGCTGGGCTGATGTTGTCAGTGGGGGTGTCTGGGGAGAGAGGGGAGTTTGGGGCATTGTCGTCTGAAGGAGAAGGGGAAGCGAGGGGGAGAGTCATTGCCATTAGAGGGGGGATCGCGAGCAGAGCTCAAGCGTATAGCGGAGGAGATGAAGCCGGCAAGGGTCGCGAGATCTGTGTAGTAGAGAGTGAGTATAGATAACAGCAGAATATTAAACACTCACTCCAGGCGGGATCCTTGGTGACGGCGAGGATATGGTCGGGATAAAGAGCAAAGGTGGACTCAAAAGAGCATAAGAAGATCGGGTTTCAAGTACGAAAATCTTAAAAGTACTCGCCACTTCCCATTTATTCTTATCCCCTCGGCTCAACCCGATCACTGCACAACTCGACCAAATATCACTCGGCAACTATTCCGATCCACAGATCTATCCCCATCCCCTCCCTCTCGCCCGCACCGCACGGTCCGTCCCTCCTTCCTCAAACGGCCACTATCCCTTTGCCTTATCTGTCCACCGGCCACCTTTCTTTTTCACAGCACCGGCTACCTCTTATACCCGCAGTTTCTCCTTTCGAATCCGACGCAACAATCCCTTTTCTTGCGCGACGTCCCCCCCCCCTACCCTCCGCCACAATCCGCATCACTGCACCCGCCTCCATCAACTGTATCCACTTCATTCAATACGCAATCCACTCTAGACTCTCTTTCTAAGCATGTACAAGGGATCCACAATCATCATCATCACACACACGGCCAGCAAATACTCCGATATCGCATCCCTCTACCTTGTAAACACGCCATGACATCAGCGCAAACTAATCGGAAACCACTGGCGCTCCGCCCCCATTTACCATCATCACTCGTATTATACATACTTACTTATTAATATAAAATCGGAAATCAGGGGATTTTCCGGTGTTTATCCCAACCAACAACAACAGTAATGGTAACGACAAGGGACAGGGTTACGGCCCTGGGATGGATTCCAAATTAAATCCAACGGCTTATTTGCTTTTCCTGGAAATTATGATCTACACGTTTATTCGTGTGTGTGTAGCTGAAACAGGAAGTCTGGGCTATCCTACCCTTCACTACCCATTGTTTATATTTCTCGGTACTCGAAACAAAACTACATACCCTCGTCGGCTAAATTGAAAAAAAAAAAAAATTCATCATTAATCTACATGTGTGTGTCCTTTTTTTAAATGCACACTCCTGGGTTCAGGAGTGGTGAGTTGAATGAGGGCTACCCTCTACTGAACATCCCATGTTTTCGGGTTACACATCATACCCCAATTCATACCGTACTTTCAAGGTGGGTACGATCCCTACTTAAAAGTACATACAGCCTCCTCGGCTAAATTCGACAAATTCATCATTATCTATCTATACTTATCTCTTCGCCCTGTAACTGAAAATGATTTCATCGCAAGCAAGTCCCCAGTAATCCCGCCCCTTATTAGCTCCACCCAGCGCTATTTTGGTATCCCTATTACATCCCCTCGTACGTACGTACTTACTCAAGTACAGGGCGCAGCAGCGTCGACTATGACTACACCCACTGCTCTCTCAGTGTTATCCAAACAGACACAGCTGTGGACACTGGAGCTTACCTTTCCTTTGTCAAACGTCGCGTGACCTTGACAGATTTTTTTTTTTTTTTTTTGAAGAATGGAGGGAAAAAAAAAAACAACCCCAGCCCGTTCGTTTCGTCCTTTGTCCTTCGTTTCTCCGTACGTGATGTTTGTCTTTTTTTTTCACACTCCATTCATGGGTGCCCGACCGACCTCTCGTGCCGTTAATTAAAAATCAAACATAGCCGGAACCACTTAATGAACGAGAACCGTTAACAAAACATACAAGGCCGGAACCACCCAATGGACGAGCCCGGAATGATAAATAATACTCATATCACATCACATCATACTATCATACGTACGTACGCCACCACTAACTCTCCCCCCATCTCTCATCTCCCATCAGTGCCACCTCCCATGCATCATCACATCTTATGTCAGAAGATCATGGACATGAGAACGAAAAAAATCGTTTAGACCCGACGTGCAATCAACAATCAATACTTATATATTCTAACAAGTCAACATCCAGTTGTGGGGTACGGTGGGAGAAAATAACTACAATCATCCTACAATTGGGAGAAAATAATTACGATTGGGAGAAACTATCCTACGATTGGGAGGGAAGTACAGTCATCTAGGCATCCTATGTAATGTAGATTTTTGATCTTTGGTTTTGGGCTTTTGGCTTGGCTTACGTGCGTGCATAGCAACGGGGAGAGGGAGGCCGAAGGTTGGTGCACATATCCTGGACCATGAGTAACCCCGTAGAACCCCCTGGCTGGTGTAACGCGTCGAACCCCGACTGGTGTAACGCGCAGAACCCCTACTGGTGTGGTGGCAGCGGAACGAATTGTGAATTGAAAAAAATTATGCAGTCGTAGGGTGAGCCCACAAAGACAGAGTACCACCACTGTTTCATTCTTCGCACATGACTGTACACTTTTGACAATGATGCCGCGTTGGAATCTATGTCACTGTGGTCGCGTCCGTCCGTTTTCGTCAACACCGTCCATTGCGAAAACGGACGGTGTTGAACCTCCTCGCTTCTCCCTCCTCCATCCCACTTGGTGTGCATTCCAATTTTCGTCTTCCCACTTACTACGCCTCCCCTTCCCGCTTACATTCCCTCTTCCCACTTACATTCGCTCTTCCCACTTACATTCGCTCTTCCCACTGACATCCCCTCTTCCCACTTACATCCCCTCTTCCCACTCACATTCTCATATACTAGGGTTATCAATGCTTACTGATACCCGTACCCGTGCCCGCCCCCGTGGAATGGAACGGAACGGAAAACGAACACGGCCTACCTACTCGTGTCACCGTTGGTGTCGTAATGACAACCAACCAAACAACCCGAACTCGATCGTCCCGCGGACCCAGAGGTGTAGGTATGTTATGTGTGTGTGTGTAATCGACGTCGCTGACCTCCGTCTCCATCCCGCTGTGGCTTTTACAGTAACCGTGCCCCGCTTTACGGTCATCATGTTTCGCTTTACAGTGATCATGTTACGCTTTACAGTGATCGTGTTACGCTTTACAGTGATCATGTTACGGGCACGGATGAATAAATGAATATTAGGTAGGTAGGGTGATCTGAATATATACATATTACCATTAGGCTTGACGGTTTGTTAAGTCCGGATGGTCGGAGAAAGCGTGTACAGTCCCCGTGCGCGTGTAGTCGCTAGCGCTGGATATTATTACTCGCCCCATGTTTTATGAAATAAACGCCTTGAGGATCCGCTACCTACGCTGCAGTAGTACATACATACACCGCCGGACATTTAAACTTGGAACGGTACTTGACCTGAGTCAATAATAACATACATATCATTATTAGTTATTACCCAGCGCCCCCCCTCCGACTCGGAATTGTGTCACTGTTTCCTAAAAATAATCCTTTGGGGATCGCTCCTGCAATAATCCTTTGGGATCGCTCCTACAATAAGCCATGGGGGGTGGCGCCTACATTAACCCATGGGTAGCGCCTACATTAACCCATGAGCCACTCCTACAATTTTAACCCATTGGATCGTGCCTTCAATAATATACCCACACAACAAGTACCCCACCTGCCCCTGTCAGGATACAATCCAATCAACACCACAAAGCGGTTCAACGCCCTTGAAGGAATGGCATATTCAGTCACTGACATCCATCCCTCGTCCCGACGCGAGATTTATCTTTTTTACCCCAGGTTCCGGGTCAAGACTCAAAAAGAATGTCGCTCGCTGTGTATTAGGGACGGCCTTCTCGGAAACGTGGTTTTTTTTTCCCTTCTTTTTTCAATTCTTCAGGTTGGGAACCCTGCTCTTAGAACAAGGCAATTGGCCGTTTTAGAATTATAAGAACAATTCTTGTACATGTAGCAATTATGATTTGCGAGAACGAGAATTTCAAAAAAAGCTTCTGCGAGGTTACCTTGATCAAATGATCTGCTAATGACCCATGGCTGTTTGTTCCAGATAAGCTACGGTGGTGATACTACTACGATAATTTATGGAATCTGAAATTCTTATTCTTCTTCTCTCGGTGAGAAGGCATCTAGCATCTGGTAATTCCATTCTTTTGGGATTGGTGATTGTCTTTTACGCACTACCACCCACGAACCCTTTTTTCGAAAAGACTCCGTTATTATCATTATTCCCTCGCCTCGCCTCGCCGCCTAAACGTGCTCTTAGTCTTTAATGGGAGGGGGGTACCCTATTCCTATTTTTGTCTCGGACTTGGCGCTGGCGCTCCTCCCCCCTTCTCCCGCGCACCTTCTAAATCTGGGTAGCCCTTCAATCAAAATTCCCTACGTTATCAATACTGTATGTATGTACCCCACCGCTAGCCTTTGTGACATCGCTTGAAAGAATATATATACATGAGTACAACAAGTACAATCGCATCGCATAGCCCATTGATCAATGATCAAAAAGGCTGTCAGTTCACAAATTGATCGCCTCTTGGTCATGATCAAATAGCTGCCCGCTTATTTGCTTTGGCTGTGATGCGAAATGATCGTCATTTTAGTTATATTTTTGATTATGTATGTATGTATTATTATTATTATTATTATTATTATTCAGTCAGGGTCGGACTACATCTGGAACCAGTGGAAGGCAATGTCCAACCTTGTTCAAACCATTTTGCGCACTTCGTCGGACCCGTGGCCGCTGTCTTTGCCTGTTGTTCTTCCTTTGAACAATTGTCGTCTACGTAACCCGTTTAGTGCGGCCGCCACATTTTTTTTGACAACCGCATCTCTACCCTCCGGAGTCAAAAATACACCCCAAGTACACACACCCCACTTCTGTGCCCGGAAGGCCGGGCCTTTATATTGTTCTCGTACTTGCTTACTTGTTGTATTGTGATTCTCTTAGCCTCGGGTATATCAAGTACGTGATTGGGGAGGGCTTCGGGCTTGATCTGGTAATCTTATCACACAGTTGAGACAAATATGGACCTATCCAATATAATAATATTCTGTCACTAAATTCAAAATTCGAAGTTTTTCTCATCAGACTTGAATGGCGTTTCGATAACGAGAGAAAATTCAAAGCTTATCTGTGATACCAATTGAGTTCGGTTAGCGTTAGTTATCAGGCCATGTTATATATTGAACCCACTCGTTCTCCAAGGGTGACATAACCATTCTGACATTGCACTCTTGTTCATCGATTCAGTAGATGTCAAGTAATTTTTTTTTTCCGTGGCCTGACTTTTTTTACCAGCTCGAATTAAATTTCGGTTGCTTAGACGTCCCATTTTCCTCAATCGCTTAATCGCTTGCTTGCAAGCGCAAAGCGACTGAAACGCCTTCAACCCTAAGCCCTATTTTAATTCAGCAACACCTTGTCGGTAGGAAACGGCACGGTTGGGCACTTACATCACCGTGATAGGACTGCACGGCGTTGACGACATCCCTGCTACCTCTCTTCTTCTCTACTAGGATCCCTAGCGATTATTGAGCGAAAACACTCTTCTTTCCCCCGACCTATTTTCAGTAATTCACAAGCTTGCGGGGTAAGTCAGAAGGTCATGATCTTGAGGTGAAAACATGTGGGAGAAACATCGCCTGTGACCTTTTTTACCCATGTGCACACGCGCCGCGCGTCACCAAGGCTTTGGTCCGAATTAATTAGTCTTCGAGCTAGAACCCGTAGGCTCGAGAGCCAGAGGATGCCTCTTGGAGACATTGCTAGCTTCGCGAGAAAGAAGCTGGTCTTGTTGTTGTTTTTTGTGGTTGCGGGTCATGATTTAAGACGATTAAAGTTGGTCTTGCTCCGAGGCTTTTTGGTCAAAGGATATGATACGTATTTCTTGATGAGCCCTTTCTTCCCTTATCGTGCCAGGTTCTGTCAGGGAATGCTAAAACTGTTGATCTACCTGTTGAATAAGACCCGCTGGAAGCGTTCACCCTTATGACGAGATGGCTGCAAGCACTTAGCATAAGGAAGCTTTGCTGTAAATGGGATGTGCCCCAGACGCGGAGCACTCGGCAGGTGGGTTTTATATCTCTTTGCAAGTTCCGCGGTTTCAGGTTTATTTCCATTGGGCTCACTGCTGAAACTTATGGACAGTGAATCCCCGTTCAAGAAGACAGCCAGACTCACAGTTGGGTTTCGCCCTGCGTTGTAAGAAGAATACATCAATTTGGTCGCCTAGGTGAGCGAAGCAAACCCTGAGGTGTATTGTGAGGTTGTAGGATAAGTATTATACACATATTACGGCTAAACTTTTAAAGCGAACCATCCTTTTCCTTATAGAGAAAGTCTAACAGAGTAGGAGTCTTGCAGCGATTACTTTTTTCTCCCCTTGCGGTTGAAGGTGGCTCCAGTCATTTTGGGCTTGCATTCGGAACAATAAAATTTTTCAGGCAATGGCTGTTTCATACCGATGCAGGACAAATGGAACTTTGAGGGATATGTTAGATAAGGCAGAATAATAAATCAAGTACTCACCCATTCATAGGGACAGCCACCCTCGTTGTCACAAGCAATCATCTACAGCGTTGTAAATTATATATTTCAATGCATAAATAAAGGCTTACATCGCCAAAGCTTTGCTTTTGGCAGAAACAATAGAGCTTTGTATCTTCCCCTTCAGGGTCCTCCTCGTCGTCGTCACCCTCTGCGTCCATGTCCGCTTCCTCAGGCTCGGCAAGGTGGATCTGTCTTGAGAGGCGCGAACGTGGATGGGCGGCATGTGGAGTGGCTGCTGATGCTGGAGATGCTGATCTACCTTTCAGTGGGGAGGCGGTAGGCGAAGCTTTGAGTGATGCAGTGATTCGACGTTCTAATATCACCACAACTTTATACAAGGACGAATGAGAATTAAAAGACAACTTACTTTTAGTAACGCTTCCGCCTATAGCTGCAGAGGCCGTCGTAGGTGTTGGACTACCATATGCAGCACGCGCGTCTGGTGAGGCCGCACTTGCCAGAGCTACTCGCAAACTTTCTGTCGCATGAGCAAGGGCTGGGGTACGTACTGAAGTGGTTAATGATTCTCCTATCGTAGGTTTGCTAACAGACGGCGGTTCTATAGTCTCGCCTTGAAGTATGCGGACTTTTATTAGGTCGGAATCAAGCCTGGCTCTCGAAAGGGTGATTAAATCTATCAAACGCTGAGCAAGGAGGCATTTTTCTGAGGAGAGTTCTTGAATTTCTGCGTAATGGGCCGCAATTTTGGCTGGAAGCAGACTCGATTTTGGAGATGCGGCACGAGACGAAGGGGTCGAGGGAGTTGCATTTGCAGCGCGAAGTGAGTGGCGGACGTACTTGGCCGAATCTTTGTCAATGTCCAGCTGCAGTTCTATGACGTTATGGTTAGACAGGGAAAATGATAGCGAAGTAACCACATACCTTGTGCCCTAGTTTCTCTATGCTTGATTTCTTGTAATAGGTGCGATACTTCGTTCGGAAGGTTGTCAAGGCCTGTCAAGTGTGTAAAAATTCGATTCTGATGCTTAGAAATCGAAACATTTACTGTAAATGAATTCAGACGCGATTGTCGCAGCCTCTTCAAAATTTGGAGTAACCAGACTCATTTTTTGAATGTAAGAGAACGCGTTAAGGTGACCGTGAAGGTCGTGGGCTGTCGTTGTGGGCTGTCGTTGACAAGCAAATTTGGTGTCATCGGGAGTCGGGAGCGCAACTTCAGGAACTTGGCTTTGTCACATCTGCTGACAAATTTTGATGTACGACATATTTCCCTCAACCGGATCATCCGGATGCTTCAACCAGCAACAACGATGCATAAGCAAGTATATCTCATTACAAAAAAATACTGGTCACTGCTAATTTGAATAATAATACAGTATTTGATTAGGCTGTGATCAATCAAGTCATATCCTCCCTATAAAGACCGGGCTTGTTCAAGTATCAGGATTTAGAATGAAATCGACTGGAAGTCCCGACTTCAAAATGCATCATATTCTTTCCAAGACAAATCGTCATTCCGGCCAGCAGCGAACGCGGTGATATATCTCAAACAGGTCGCGGCATAAGCTGTCGACCCTGCCATATTAAAGGCGGAAACGTATGAGGTCGTTGGGATGCTGAACCCTGTATAAATGAGAAGTGGAGCTTTGTATCTCCGGCCGCGCAGGAAACGAAGAATATTTTCTCCAGCCGTTGGATTCAAATATTCACCAACGCCGGGTTCAGTTTCCAGCCGTACATTATCAGATATGAAGCGTAGGCGGTATGGGTGATCATTTTCTTGCAGAAATTCTAACAGACTGGGTGAGCAATAACATGAATGCTTGAATATTGACTGTTACCCTTATTTTCTTCAATCCAAGCCTTGGCCACAGTGGTGGACTCGAGCTGTATAACAGTTATTCCACATCGGCGTGCGTATGCTGCCTCTCTCGCGTTATTCATCGGATTGTCGTCAATCCAAACAAGAACTGGAGCCCTGAGCTGATTATCGACAACAGTTTCAGCTTTCCCGCAAGTTCCACTAGTTATCTTGCGTTCTAAAATCAATGCATTAAGCGTTCAGCTCAATTATTTTCTTCGGCTTACGTTCTGTGTAGAGCAAGAGAATCTCTTGTAGCGTCCCGCAACCTGCCAGTTCGCTGAGGTTTGATGGTGTTACACCCCCAATCCCATATGCGTCAAGCCGCATGCCAAGTTCATCGCACGTTCCTGGACTAAGACTCTGCTTGGACCAGGTCTGCAATCTGGACAAAAAGTCATCTTTTGGGACAAAAGAAACCTGCCAATAATGGATAGGACACCTATATCCGGAGCTTTTGAGCAATTTGAAACACACCTTCGCGCCAATATAATCACGCCAAAATTCTCGAACCTCAGTATTTGTAATATTGTCCAGCACAGGCGAGTCCGAGCTCATTGGCGCGTCCTGGGTGTCTGGTTTTACAGGTGCAGATTCTATAAATGCATCAGGCCGATCACGAAAATAACCAGCGACAGCGATTGCAGTCATCAAGATCATCAATTGTTGATTAAGATTCTGCACGTCGCCTTTCAACTGGGCGTTAACAGTTCCAGGACTGACGAATGCTACAATGCGCTTCATTCGTTTATAATCCCAGAGTATGAGGTGTTCGCGTGCACGTTGGAGGGAGTCACCGATCCCTCGAATTGCGTTGCAGAGTTGTTGTTCAGAGTAGCCTTTGAACTCGACCGATTTGAACGGTAGGAGAATATTATTGATTCGCGATGTAACATCAAGTACTTCAAGGATTATCTCATCTTTGTCATTCCTTTGCTCAATCCATAGAATAATGCTTTTAGAAATAGCAAAAACGGTTGCAGCGAGTGAGAGTGGATCCATTAGAAAATGTACAGGCCCAGAGGTCCGCAAATGACCACAAACGACACCTCAATCACGAGACCAGCACAGTACATAATATTAATAACTAACGAGCTGCTTTACTTAATACGTTTACTGGATCAGTAAATCTTCCTCTTCAGATGTTCACTGTGTAGAGACCTTAGGACAGCGAATACCATCTGCTTACTCGAGAGGCTAGATTGATGAGATTTCAGTTATCTAAGTCCTCTTTGTTTCAATTTTAACTAGTTGATGTCCATATGTACATTGGAATAATTAAGAATTTGTATATAAACCGACAGGCCTGCCATAATAACCAAGTATAGAAAAGCGGAAGGACTACAACATACATTATATCCTTCTCTTTTCGCTTTCTAAACTATTCCAGGATGTTGTTGTCAATGACGAGCTGCCCACCTCTGAGGGTGCCATCCCTCCCGGAGGAACAGGATTTTCAGAATAATGAGGGGGAAGTGACAGCACTACAGGTGATTTTGCAAGGTCGTCGTGTCTAAAAAGATGTGGATTCTGTGCATATGGCTGAGTAGGCTGCCCTTGAGGGATACTCGTTTCGTATATTTGTGGTGCCGTATTGGGTAACCTTGCTTCATTTTGAAGGGGCAGGGTGTAGGGCGATCCTATATGTGTCAATTGTCGAGGATCGTTCTGAGAAAGTTCATTTGCATTCTGGTTTGGTATAGCTGTCAAATAGGCATTATGTCCGACGAGGGAAGGCCCATAATTGATTGTTTGGTCTACATTGTGGGCGTTCCCTAGTGGTGTATTCTGCTGCACGCCGGCAGAGTAATTGTAATTGTAGTCAGATGGTTGAGGGATCGACGTAAAATGGCCGGGGAGATGATTGGTATTACTCTGGTAATCCTGGCTGATATTAGGACTCGGCATATTTGATAAAGGGGCGTTATATTCAGCATGGGGGAGCACATAGTTGTTGACATTGTGGAGATTGTTTAGCGATCCCATTTGCTGTATATTTGCAGAGTGATTGTAGTCAGACTGCA
Source organism: Cystoderma amianthinum (assembly GCA_036936965.1). Lineage (NCBI taxonomy): Eukaryota > Fungi > Basidiomycota > Agaricomycetes > Agaricales > Squamanitaceae > Cystoderma > Cystoderma amianthinum. Next base: position 16,170 of record JASFDA010000262.1, read on the forward strand.
GCGGGGTTGGAGTGAAGGGAACGGGGGGGTGAGTAGCCTCAGTAGCAGGGACACCTGTTCTCTCATCGATTTGTCCATCGTGACGAGCCTTGCGCGATATTCTCCGTCGACAACAGATGATAGAGATAACGACAGCAAAGAACCCTAGAATAGGGCCGACGATCTTTCCTACAAGAGAACCAGTACGTCTGTTTTCATGCACAGACGTCGACTCGGACGGCTCCCCAGTGATTTCGGGAAATTGAGGTGTGGTGAATTTTACTGACGGTGATAATTTTGTTGTAGGTGTTCTTGAAAATTAAAAGTTAGAATTATCTCGCCCGGAAAAGTTGTACTTACGGAAATGAACCAAGCGACCCAGTAGTCCTATTGTTGAAAATAGAAAGTTAGAATTATCTCGCCCGGAAAAGTTGTACTTACGGAAATGAACCAAGCGACCCAGTCCTAGTACAGAAAATAAGAAGTCAGAATTATCTCGCTTTGAGAAGCAGTACTTACGGAAATGAACCAGACGATCCCGTTCCATCAAGAGGCGCAGAAACGTCGAAAAAAAGTGACTCATTCAATATATCAGCGTTAGGTATGGTTTCACCGGTGCCACCCAGAGCGACACTCGCCGCTAATAATCTATATGAACTAATAGATCGCTTCAATACAACAAATCATTTACAACTGGTAGCCGCGTCGTCTTACCCAGCTACCAGGGATGCGGGGACTAAAAATTCTGTCAGCCCTTGGGAGGAAAGTATGTCCGTTGCGACTTGAATATTGACTTCAGTGTTGAAAATGTAGAGAGTAAACGTAAAGCTATTCAAGACGTAAGTAAAATAAGCGTTATTTCATAGGAAAAAACTAACGGGTCTGTGCTAGGGCTATAAAGCCAAGTGACCGTCGAGAATTGAGACGCTTGCGCATCGAAAGGTACATTTAAAACCAAGCCGGAAACATATGTAATGATGACAGGAAAGAGGCTGGATGTCGATGATGTGAGTTCAAAAACTAAAAGAGGATAGAATCAAGACTTGCGCAAAGTTTTTGAACATGGCAAACTAAAGAGCAGGCTCCGAAGGAAATTTGGGCGGGACCTGAGCATATGTATATCAAAGAGCCAGCAGTGAGAATAATCAACTATTCTCGGGATTGTTTGATCGCCCCGTCTAATGTCCATCTGCTAAACGTATTTATAGTCAAAGATCCCTCTTTCGCCGTCATACCTGGACCTTGTATTCGTAGCCCCCTAGTAACTGTTCGCTTACTTGTCGATCAAGTCTTTACAGCAGCATCGGTGAATGGAGTGATTTCGTTTGCCTCCTTGAATTACTCATGGGCTCGACAACAAAACTTGGTGTTCACTGCAAGATCTTCGGTGATATATGGTCAACTAGGCACACGTTTGCTAGGGTATATTTACCACTTGCTGACCCATAAGGAAACGACTCAAAGCTGTCAATTTAATATTATCTTCGGAGCAAGCATGGTACAAGTACTGTACCTTTGTATCTTTTCATCAAACACTGGTTTAAACTGCCTGTTTCTCACATTGCATCAACACCACATCAACACTGCATGTGAGTCCCAGTCTTTGCGGTAGATTGCTCTTCTGAACATTACAAAGCTGATTTTAATGCTATCCGCCTCTGATTCTCCCCAAGAAGGGATAACTGTTTTGTTGTCCAGAATGTTCGGCGTATAAGGAGAATGGGCTTGACAAAATAGTATACTGTGCAGTCGATTGCACCTGTGAGTAGAGCGGTGATGGAGATGCACATATGACACCAGATTCAATCGGGACGGCCGTGATCAGGGCGATTGGTTGATGGGTTTAAGGTGGACAGTCACATAGGGGCTGACAAAACGATCCAGCTAGCGATTGGTTGGGTATACAAGTTCGAACGATTCTGAAGAGGATAATTGAGCAAGTTGGGGAGAACCATGCCCTTGCGTATCGATCGTACTTCAGGGCCTCTCGAAAGCTTCAATATCCGGAGTATTTTTAAAGATTGTCAGTTCCTTCGACAATGTCAAATGCACTGGAATTACACACCTTATATAGAAAGATTTATTCCATCAGAAGAAATACACCATACCATTCGACAATAAAGCAACTCCCCTTCTATCCACTAACAACGATGTTTGAATTACCTCCTCCTAATGAGATCTCCATTATTCTAGTCTTCGGTATCTTGCCTATTTGAGTGTATACTCTACAGTCTCTACTGTCTAAAAATGAGTAAATTGTACTCTCATAAGAAATCGGCATTACCTTCTGCGACTCAAACCATAATCACACAGCCCAAAAAACCACTAAATGTCCGAAAGATAATAGTCTTTGTGTGCAGGCACTGATGCGTTTGGATAGAAAGGCTGCTGCTAAACAGCTTTCAATTATAGTTTACTTTATTCAACGCGTTATAGGGTTTGGGTAGGTACAAGCAATAGTGAGGTCACAAGAGCCTACATCGAAGAAGGATATTGACGCGCTGTACGGGTAGTTAAGCATGAAATGGAGAGGCATGAGGAATAGCATGGAATGGCACCTGCACATTGTTGGCAATATACAACGCGTGAGCCCTAATCACAGCTATACGCCTCGTGCATGGCATGTACCCAAGGTAAGATAAAAGGAAGAAGTCAAGAGACTTTGGCTTGAGGCAATACTGTTAAAGCAGAAGTTAAACGATGCGAACAAGGGTACTGCATAAGAAGGAATGAATCCGACATTAGCGACAGTCTACGCTCTTTGAGCTATTTGAGTGAGTGTAATCTCATATAATGGCCTAACTTAAATCAGACCACCAATAGCGAAAAGGTATGAGGTATTTTTCTTTGTTTGCGCTTGTGGGTGGTATGATCGGTACTATCCTTGGACCTTTCGTTAGGAAAGGGTAGAAACTTGAACTAGAAACTTGCGCAAGTTTTCTGAGCATCGTAATCTACCAAGGAGCTGATGTGGGGTGTACTCGAGTGGGGGCAGCTTGGAGTTAAGGTTGAGCGTACCCAACCTTGTATATTAAAGTAGAGATTCTACTTCAACCTTGCGTTTGTGTCATCCAAGTAACTCGCTTATCCACCAAGTCCTTAGAGAATGTTGGTAAATGTAGGTTCTATTTGCGGCAGTGGCATAATTTGCCTCCTCATAGATTCAAATAACACTTCAACTTCACTACAAGGTTTCAGTGATTTACAGAGGGTCAAATAATCACAAATTTACTCAAGTATAAATATGACATTGGTTGAT
>JASFDA010000263.1:0-19334 GCA_036936965.1 Cystoderma amianthinum
GGGTATTTGCGATCAATCCCACAGTCCTTTTTGGGATTTGTACCTGGATCGAATAATACCAATCGAATGCTGCCTCCTCCCGCACGCCCACCGCGTTTTTTCGAAGCGCTAAATCCCGCTCTATTATATTTGCCGGTTCCTCAAAACAAGCTATTTATCTGGTATGTTCGAAGGCCTTTTACTGCCGATCAGGGCGCGCCTCATCTACGTTTATGTCGGGCTACGCTTGCGGGTGCCTATGTTTTGCAATTGTAAGTACAACCACAATGCAACAATATTCAATTGCTATCAAGGTTTTGCAGACGTTCATATATATATACTTCTTTTTCCCAGCTCGCCACGGCGTCGACGTGCCTAGGTTTCTCTAGATCTTATTCTGCCTTGGATGTGTTAGCTTCTTTATATTCGAACAATATATTACACGTCCCCACGCATGTCTCAAAACTATTCTGGGACGCAATCTTCTTGTTGCTCCACTTTCATGTCTTCGAGGAACTCTGATGAGACCTGGTCAGTGACGTCGATCATCGTATCAGCAGTGCAAATGGTTTTCCTCCGTCATTTATTTTCCGTTCTTTCCACGAGCGCCCAGATGTCTGGACGCTGACATGTATTCTGCCCGGAATACATTTCCTTGCTGCATCCACGTTGCCACAGCACATTGTGCCAAACTGTGGGAGCATCATGCTATACGGTCTTTGTGCGGTTTACCCATCAAGGTCAATGTTAACGCGCTAAGGACGAAATGGATGCTCAATTTCAGTCCGTGCTTGTTGATCTTTGACAATGTGTAGAATACCCTAGCAGGCCGCCGACAGCCAACCTGGAATATTGGTCTCACGCAAGTTGAAGATTCTGGACTCGGACGCGAAATCAGCGCATCAAAATGCTGTTGTATGTTCATGCCAAAGAACTCGTTAGGTAGCTGTTAACCATTAGCATGCCGAGGCGTCATCTCGAAACGTTGAAACTTCGTGGGTGCGAGAAAACATCAAGAGAGGAATAGTATGGCCTAACACTGCCAAGAAGTGGGCCGTAACGCGGCGCCCGCGCCTGAAAGGATAATTCCTTCAATAGGATGTGTCCGTCACTCCCAGCTTCCATCACATCAGTCATTTCAAAATTTAAAATGGAGTGTTCAACGTACTTTGTTTACGGCATTGTAAGTTCAATCCCCCTGGAAGTGCCGCAGTCAAATGGTGTGTAGTTGACCACGAGGCAAGGGTACACAAAGCCCGGAATTTAGTATTATTTTGGGTACCCTGTGATAGAAACGCCAACTGAGGTCCCTGGTTTATTCTTTAGAAGCAGAACATGAGGGGATGAACCTGCTTAGGAACTTTGAACAAATATTCTTTGGCCCTCGGTCGATGTACTTATTTCCGAGTTTCCATACAGCTACAAGGTAAAAATTAATATCTAAATTTATTGAAATCTAAGGAAGCCATCAGCGCGTGGGACTGCTATATGTGAGCGACTTGTGCTTTTTTGCCTTGTCCCATTTCTCGTTTACATCGTAAACAAGCGCATTCAAAATACCATTCTTTCTGAAGCTCAGCCATCCTGTCTTGCACCAATGCAGCATCGGCGACATTGACATAATTGATACACAATTCTTCTCCAATGAGAACGTCCTGACTAGTATAAAACATGAGCGAACGTCCGATTTGTCGCTTGACCACGTTTGGGGAACAATCTTATAAAGTGGGTAACCATGAGAAGAAGACTAAGAGAGTTGACATCCAGATCCACGACATACCGTGGTTAAAATATGACCCGAATACATACATCGCCCATCCAAGCATCTCACTATCATCGCCGAAAGCTGTGTCCCAAATCCCGAATACATTCCCGTGGTCTCTTGCTAGAACCGCACGGACCGTCTCTGATTTTGATATGAATAGGTGGATATTCTTGAGCAACTGAGGGTCAGTGCCGGCAAGCTTGAATTGTTTCCGTAAATCGTGCAAAGCAACTGACATGACTTGACAGACAAAAGCGTAGACATGAATATGAGAAATAAGAATGGACGGTTCCGCTACGATATGTGCAAGCTCGTTATTTTGAAGCTCGAGAAGGTCTGGCCAGTTTCCTGAGAATGTAGCAGAAGTGGTCGACTCTTCGAGAGGCATCGACGGCATTGCCAAATTATCTGTAGAAGTCGTACAGGTCTCGAGATGACTCGGTATCTCTAAGCAGCGTCTAATAAGGGCGTCCAACACGAAGCGCGCTGTATCTAGCTCGAACTCGTTCAAGTCAAATTGAAGTTCTCTCGAAAATTCAACCGTTGTTGCGAAAATATTCTCAGCCATGGTCCAGGTCTTGTTGATTACCTCGGCCGTGAGGGTAGCTGACTGTAGATCATTGAGAAAGGATAAGGGCGTAGATGTGGACCCAGGTCGCGCTTTTTGCGGCTTTCTTTTGTTCAAGAGCTTTCCGAGAACTGTGTTCACGGTACCCCTTAACCCACTTGTACCTTCATCGCGCAGCCATATATCTCTACACATCCCATTACAAAACCACACTCCCGAATCAGGGCCATCTAAGCGTACGTTCCAAGTATTCTTCCCACTTTCAAAGGAATATTTGAAACACCAGGCGCACACCTCCTTCCGAAACTTACGGAGAACGACGCTTGCATAAGGCGCTGCACATTCTAAAACCAGGGTATCCTTGGGTATGTTGATAGTTGCGAATGCGCCCCGACCATATGACGTTGGAAGGACCTGAAAAGAAATGTTACTAGGCGAATATAAGGATGCCCTTGTCATGGTTAGGTCCAAGTATTGACCAGTTCCAGCAGCTCGGAAATGCCAGAAATTTCATATAAATTTCCACGTTTTTTTTTTGCAACGTGCGTGGTATGAGCAAGTTCCGCTGGAGGTAAAATTTAGAGTGGTTGTGTTTACCTCGAGGACTAATCGGAATAATGCCCGTTACGTAACTTACTAGTAGCAGTCCAGAATCCAGATATTTCAATTTTGTTCCTCGCCGTAAGTCATCGTCAACTAGTACTGGGCTTCACGCCCGCCTCATTATCTCTGTGTCGCACATATTAGGTTCAGGGCTAGGTTTTTGATCTGATGTTAGTATTAACTTTTCTTTTGCCTTGAAGGCTGCCTTCAATTCATTTGCAACATGCCAGTCAAATAGCGTACAGCTTGAAGCTCACGCTTTGGATATGGAACATGTGTTGTTTTTATACAACATTGCCCCGATTCACAGGAAACATATCTGGATCGATGCGGCTATATAACTCTTTAGATATCCGGATCCCAAAGCCTTTCATCCAGTGGATTAGAAGCTTTTGGTATCCTACCCTTGGCCTACCGCGGAGTTGGTGACTGTCCTCCCCGGATTTTTTCGCATGTTTGAAATATCAGGGAGTCTGTATACATTCGCCATCATCGATTCGCAACTCGCATGTCATCTTCCTCCCCTTCCAATTATAAATCTTATCACCGACTGATAAAGGTCATCTGACTGACTCTCCTCAAAATGGTACCTTCTAGCCAATCCTCAGAGAGCTATAATCGGACCATCGATAGGTCTCCGGTAATTCTGGTTCCCTCTCGTGCTTCTTCGGCGGAGTGTACGGCCCAAACTGCTTAAAAGCTACGTTTCCAATATATGCCACCTCTTGGCTCCTGCTACGGTGTATTAGTGCCACACTTACTTTCAAGAGATATTTGATACAATGGCCCCCGATCCACAGTGCACTGCCCTCGCCGCAGCCAAGGAGAAATCTGGTCTGTTTCTTGTGGCGTTATCTTTCCATATATCTCAAACCGGCCCAACCTTTCTAGGCCTTTCATATGGAGCCATCGCTGCAAAGATCGGCAAATCAGAGACTCACGTTATCGATAGTACGTTTTTTCTTGTAGGTCCTTCCAGCCGCTGGACTGATCTATCCAAGTATGCACTGGCAAGCAAAAGCCTACTCAGAGTGAATTTGATGCTCTTGCTCAAGCTCTTAATATTACCCAACCTGTGCGTCATTCTGCTTAATTTAACCTGAAATTTAAGTCATAGTCTCTTCACAGCTTCCTCATAATCCAGCCCACACCGTCTAAATATTTATGAATTTGTGAATTGCATGAGAGATGGTTATGCTGTAACTAAATAAATTGTAAATATTTTATCTGATTATTTCTGTCATCAGTGAGCCGTGAGAATTATCTTGAATCAGTCGAATTTCAATCACACCTCAGACCAGCTCAGACCGATACCAGAATACCCAAATATTGGGATAAACAAGCTATAACCGAACGTCGAACCTCCACATTGACAACGCATATCTAAATCACAGTGCATTATGATCATCCCAGACTAGTCTTCTGCCAGTGTAATCGTGGAAGATTCACCACCAAAAATTCACCCTCATTTTTTCAAGAGACTCGCACATCTGTCGAACGACGATTCCATTTCTCACGTTATAGCCTTATGGATGGATAGACAGATGAATATTGGAGCTTCCATTCTCAAGCCAGCACGATACCTTGTTCTTTATATCCCCGCAACTCCGACAACTCATACATGAACGAGAAGCGGGGCGGCGTCTCGCGGGATTCGTTTTGCCTTGGATCCAAACCGTAATTTTACAGCTTGAAAGACTTTCAACGATATTCCCGGCAATGGCACTAAAAGTTCATCAGACATTTTCACTTTCAGATTATCAGATGTTTCTTGTGCTCGGGGGGACCGCGCTTCTTGTCTATCTTTTGAAACCCGCAAAAAAACAATCTGCCAGACCTCCCTATCCCCCAGGGCCAAAGGGATATCCAATAATTGGCAGTCTTCTCGACATGCCTATTAAATATCCTTGGCTTATTTATGACCAATGGTTTAAACAATATGGTTAGTTGGCATCTCCAGTACACTATTCATGGTCTTGATCTAAATTCTTCAAATTAAAGGCGATATGGTTTTTTTCAAGGTCCTTGGTCAACCTTTTTTAATACTTGGGAGTTTGTCACGAACCACCGACTTATTTGAAACGCGTGCCTCGATATACTCCAGCCGTCCTCAATCAACTATGATTGGTGAGCTGTATGATTTTTTTTTGTAAACTCGGGGATGTCAGTCACATCTGCGATCCAGAATGAGCTTCGGTTTCGTCTTTGCGATGGAGCCATATGGATCGTCGTGGCGTCGCCAGCGGCGGTTGTTTCATGAAAACTTCCATCCAAATATTGTGCTTAAGTACCGAGAAGCGCAATTGAAAGGAGTCAGGTCCTTCCTAGTTCGTTTGCTGGAAACTCCAGACGATCTCGTCGGGAACATACGTCAGTGAGTACGGCTTTGAAAAGCATGGACATATCCCGTCATATATACACCCAGCGCATTTGCAGCAACGATAGCTGACGTAGTTTATGGGAAAGAGGTACAGAAGAATGACGATCCTTACGTAGAGCTACTGGGAATATCGACGCATGCAGTAATCGAGGCAGCTGTCCCTGGAACATTTTTGGTCGATTTCTTCCCCATGCTAAAGTATGTACCTAGCTGGTTCCCTGGTGCTAGCTTCAAGAGACGAGCACTTGAATGGAGTAAAGTAAACTTAAGACTCCTAGAAGTGCCTTGGAATGAAGTGAAATGTAATATGGTGGGGACTCATTCTGTTTCGTATTGAGCTCTGAATTAAAATCCGCAGCAAAATGGCAGCTTTTCGAAAGACTCCGTCGCTAAAGACATTCTTTCTACACTAATTGATCGGGAAGGCATAAGCCTTTGTGACGAGGAACAAGTTGCTAAGCAGACTTGTGCAACCGCTGCCCTTGGTTTGTCTCTTGAAATTGCATCAAATTTGTATCTGGACTGATGGAACCTAGGTGGTTCTGATACGGTCTGCCCGTCTTTTTTTTACCGTGACGAAGAGTCATTTTCAAATTTTACCCAGACTATCTCATCCGTCCACACGTTCTTTTTAGCCATGGCTTTGAATCCTGATGTACAAAAGAGAGCACAAGGTGAAATTGATGCTATTGTTGGGAACGCTCGTCTTCCAGACTTCCACGACCGCCAATCATTGCCTTATGTTAACGCGATTATCAAGGAAACACTGCGTTGGCAAAACGTGACACCCTTAAGTGGGTCTTGTGGCTAATCATTCAATATTCCACGCTAACATACATAGGCCTCGCCCATTTCTCTACCCAGGAAAATATTTACAATGGTTATTTCATACCTAAGAATACTGTAGTTATGGGAAGTACTTGGTAACTTTTATAATATTGTCCCTTGTTTTTTCTACTATTCACTTTAATAAAGGTCGATTCTTCATGACCCTGCCGTTTATTCCGATCCCTTGAAGTTTGTCCCCGAGCGCTTTCTAAAACACGGCCAGCTGGATTCAACAATACAGGACCCGAAAGTTGCTGCATTTGGTTTTGGCCGAAGGTAATGCATCACTTCTAATATTAACTATTAACCCTAAATTAATTTCTTGAACAAGAATATGCCCTGGGAGATTTTACAGCGATCAGTCTTCATATGCCTTCGTCTCTTCTGTTCTGGCAGTTTATGATATCACACCAAAGAAGGGTCATGACGGGCAAGATATACCCATCAAGGCAGAAATGACCTCAGGTCTACTCTCGTGAGCGGCCTCTAAGAACCTCTCAAAACATATCTGATATTAACTAGCTATCCTGTCCCTTTTGACTGCATCATTAAGCCTCGATCTAAATTTGCAGAGGCGTTGATCTGCGACTGGCAAGATTAGTCCCTCTTAAAAGATGATTATATCCGTTATATCAGTCATTGATTGTCGGGAGAATAAGACGCATGCTTCATAATAAAAGGTTTAACAATCAAAGCATTTCATCTTAGGTCATCTTGTCCCATTGGCTATAATTAGGTTTGTCCGGTGTCTTGCGTACCCGTAGCAAATTCTCCAAGAAGTTGAACACTATGACGCTTCGCTCGCCTCATTCCGTCTTAAAAGAACTGTTGAAGTTCAAGCTGGGAAAAGTCGCTCGCTTCTTGCTTTGTGATATACTTTGTAAGCTTTTGGAGATGCATTGTTTGCTAAAAAAAAAAATGTAACGAAAGGTCGCCGACGAATTGGGAGGAAGTCATTTTCCAATCACGAAAATGACATTTGTTCAAGTTGTCATCATTCACTTCAAGAAGGATAAGGGGTTCGAATATCTCACGGGAAAACAATCAGCCAAATAGAACGACGTGTGAAGGACTTGGACCACTCCTCTTTGGCTTTGTTCCCTGTTTTATATCGGTACTGATATTCAAGCATTTATAAGAGTATGTACATGGGTATATTTGATGTTGATGATTGAGCTAGGCCTATTAGATGCTATGGCTTTCGGTCTACCACTTATTTCTGGCCTTACTTACTGTCTGGGTTCTACAACGACTCAGACATAGAAGGAGAAGCACCCTTCCATATCCCCCGGGACCAAAGGGCTACCCAGTCATCGGGAATCTTCTTGATGTACCCATTTATCACTCATGGCTTGGATTTGACCAATGGATCAAGAAATATGGTAAGTGACTACGCTCACATCTTCCTCAGTTGGGAGGACATATTGGGACAGGGGACATGGTTTATTTTGAAGTGCTCGGTCAGCCTTTCCTTGTACTGGGGAGTTTGCAGAGAACAACAGACTTATTTGACACACGCTCGTCGATAAATTCTTGCAGACCCCAAACGACTATGATTGCCGAATTGTAAGAACCTATTTGACCCCTAAATATCTCACTATTGAATTACGGATGTAGGATGGGGTTTGGGTTTGTGTTTGCGGTGATGCCATACGGATCCTTGTGGCGGCGCCATCGTCGAATTTTTCATGATCATTTCCATCCAAACATAGTTTCAAAATATGAGGATACTCAAATAAAAGGTGTTCATGCCTTCTTATTGCGCCTGCTTAAAACCCCTGGCAAACTCGAGAAGAATATTCAACAGGAGCTAGCTAACCTACTCATTGAACCTACATCAATAGGGTATGTAGTGCTTTTGCATCAATAATAGGAGACATTGTCTATGGTCTGGAACTTCAAAAGATAACGACCCATACGTGAAGCTAGTGGAGATTATAATGCATGCCGGTTCAGAGGCAGCAGTACCTGGACGATTTCTTGTCGACTTGGTGCCTCTGCTAAAATATGTACCCAGCTGGGCTCCAGGTGCAACCTTCAAACGGAAAGCTGCTGAGTGGAATAAAGTCATGACCGCCCTTTGCAATTCTACATGGGAAGCGGCGAAAATAAACATGGTATGCTAGTATGCTTACACTAGTATTTAAATTAATTATCTTTGTCAGAAAAATGATTCTTCGAAGGACTTTATGGCTAAACATCTGATCCCAGCTCCGTTTAATAAACCCCTTTCAAATGATATTGGCGACGAGGCTATTGCCAAGGAAGTTTGTACAACTGCTTTTCTAGGTCCGTGTTCCCTTTTGATTCTAGTAAGTAAAAATAGTGGCTCACTTCAGTAACTTTAAGGTGGTGCTGATACAGTTGAGTGTTTATTTTTGGCCAAAATGAATGGAGCGTAACCTCTGCCAGACCCTATCTGCCTTCCACACTTTCTTTCTGGCAATGACTCTGTACCCTGAAGTACAAAAGAAAGCCCAAGCCGAGATCAGTTCCGCTGTTGGAAACGCACGGCTTCCCACCTTTAACGACCGCAAGTCTCTTCCATATATAAACGCGGTCATCAAGGAAGTATTACGATGGCAGAATGTTCCGCCCATGGGTAAGATTTAAGAGGTTATCATCATGCAAGAATCATTTTCTCACCTACAGTAGACCTTGGGCATCTATCAGTGAAAGATGATGTTTATAATGGCTACTTTATCCCCAAGGGCACGATTATTCTAGGAAGCTCATGGTAAGTCTTCAAAATCCTCGATACATCTAGAGTATCATTCCTGAAATAGGTCGATTCTCCATGACCCGGCGGTATATCTGGAACCCCTTGAATTTATACCAGAACGTTTTCTTAAAGATGGGCAGTTAGATACAACAGTGCGCGATCCGAAAGTTGCTGTATTTGGTTTCGGTCGAAGGTAGGCCAGACAGACTTGGCACCGGCTTAGCGGGTGAACTTATTGGACTAGAATTTGTCCGGGAAGGTTCTCCAGTGATCAGTCTCTATATGCTTTCGCATCTTCTGTTCTTGCTGCGTTTGATATTGCGCCTGCGAAAGATAAAGAAGGAAATATCATTCCAGTCAAGCCCCAGATGACTTCAAGTTTAATTTTGTGGGTTTTTAAGTTTTATATTACTGTTCTTCTACTAAACACTTTGGTAGCTATCCTGTTCCGTTTGACTGTACCATTACGCCACGGTCAAAGGTTGCAGAAGAGTTGGTTCGAGGATCACAAGAATGAATTTGGAAAGTTGACCTTTAGCCTATTTTTTTTCTTCTGTGTGTTCCTTTATTAATATGATTTTGACAGTGGTTCTTGTAGTCTACGAAATATACCTTTCATCTTCCCCCCGAATGGCCCTTACTTTTGCCATTCATTTCCGGTCACCATCAGATTTTACATTGTTCTGTTCTCTCACCGCCGGCGGAAACCGTGCACTCGGAAACGTGATACTACATACAGAATTCATTCATTAAGTATTTGTCTTCTGGGGTTCTTTTGCATAGCTATTTACATTAAACCACCCTGTTCATCGTGATGTGATATGTAAGTTTTCAAATTGTGGCTGAAGCAACTTACATACACTATCAAACAAAGGGGTGTGTGATTCAGTTTGTTGGTTTCGTGATGAACTGGAACGAGCCTGGTCATTTCGAGCTATTTTTGACTCCAATTCAAGCTCTGATTAGTCCAGGAACACCAGGTCCGCCAGCACATCTTATCTTGATCGTCATTGCATCAACGTGGCCTGGGGTATCTGATAGTACGGCATTCATTGCGAAGCTTGATCGCACCGTCATTCTTTGCCTCACGCATTGATCGAAGGTCGTTTTATCCACATGCAGGGTCGCTCGAGTTTCTGTCATTACCAGTCTTTCGGCGGTCTTGTGGTGTTGTAAGATTCAAGATCTTTGGTTCTGGAATATAATATATGGAAACCACGGAAATTAAAACATATTGTGTCCAGTTGGCGATTATGAGGGGGCTAACCTTATCGTATTCATGTCGCACAACTATCCGTAGATGCCTAGATGCTATGTGCGAGAAGGAAGATGTTGCCAGAAACTAAGTATTCTTCTTCTTCTGAATATGGTTTCATTGTCCCCGGGGTAAGGGACACCCATCGTAACTCTACTATTACCATGACTGCACCTTATTCCCCAGAGCAACAACCGCACATGGATAACGCGCGCTGATTGAATTTAGAAGACGTCATGGTTGAGATCGGTATTCGAATATTCACATACGATTGACTTTAATATTACCCTAGGGGACTAGTACTTTCAATCAACGGGGAGGCAGAACAACGAGTTCTCCACGTACTAGCAGGGTTCGCATTAAGCGTCATTTCTAAAGCATGCCTAACGCCCTACTAGTAGGTAGGCACTTTCGCCTAGAAGTAAAAACAAGGCTCCAAATGATTCTACACAGCGAACTTCGAGGCATTAATGTCACGGATCAAGCTCAATTTCGCTAAAGACCTCCCTTATTGCCCCGCAGTCTGATGCTACCACCCTGCCGAGAAGGATTTCGGTCTTCCATGTTTGAATAGTTATCTTATCTACCCGAATACACATGCTGTACATAATTTGAGAAGGGCTCGCCGACTGTAACGTCTGATATCGTTATGATGGTGATCGATATCGCGGGGTTATATAGCCTTTCGTTCAATGAATTGTCGCCCTGATGTATATACATTTCCGCGGTGGACTTTGAGGGCAAGAACCTTTCGTATTCACACAGCCTAGGCACACAGTTATAGTAAGTAAACCATTATCATTGCTGTAACGTACGTATCGTAAGAGGACGGATAGAAAGGAAATCAATGCTACAGAAGGTCGCGGAATATCCCGCTAAGGTCTAGGATGCGGAAAATTGACATGAGAAGAGATAATAGAAAGTAACTATAGGAAGAGCAACGCCGGTCTCCGATGAAAAGAATGTGGAAAACGAAGGTGACAAGAAAGGAGCGACAGATATTAAACGATGGTGCTAAAATGGACTCGCATCTTCCACAATACAGGCGGAAATGGTGAGAAAATCGAAGGATAAAGGAACCCGACAAAAAAAAATCCCAGCACAGCCGGGAGGGTTGTATACATGTGGGATCCAGGTAGTAGTAGGTATAAGGTGATATAAAAAATCCGAGGGCCAGGACAGGGAGCACTAGTAGGTAAAAAAGTAAGCACTAATAAGATATTGCAAATGCGGGAGTCACGAGATTGAGATGAAGTTGGAAAGTGAATATAGAGAGATAGAGACGTCGGATTGATATTGTCGACGTCGCTTAGATCGGGGACGGAGTACGCACATCTCTGAAGCGCGCAGCCGAGGAAATGCTATACGATGCCGTGCGTGACGGAGGTCGTGAAGCATATTTGTACGACTTGCTTGAATAGTCTTGGTAGTCGGGATCGCTTGGGGGCGGTATCCAGAGTTCGTGGGCTTCTGCCTTTTCTTCAGAAGTCGAACGTGACATTTTTGGGGGTGAGCTTTGGGATAGGCGGCGGGATTTGGGGGGAACCATGGGCGGCGCAGGAGTCTGATTCCGGTAGTGATTTGGACCAGGAGTTGTCAACCGGGGAAGCGGTGGGGCTGGAGTATGTGATCTTATGGAAGGAGTATGCGACCTTAGAGAAGGAGTTTGAGTACGGATCGCAGGGGTGTGCGAACGAGGTATTGGTGGTGGTGGCATGGGTGGCATCGCGGGTGTGTGCGAGCGAGGGGGTGCCGGTGTGTGAGAGCGAGCAGGGGCAGGCGTGTGTGAGCGTAGAGGAACGGCGGGTGTTTGGGATCGTGCAAGAGGGGTGGGCGTAGCTGGCGTAGACGGTCGTGATGACATGGAAGCGGACCTCACATGCATGGGGTTTAATCGTGACATGGCGGACTGTGAAGATGATGATGACCCATAGGGTGACACAGGTGGACTCGTAGTTGAGGGTGGAGGCGACGTTGGTGCGTCGGAGGATGACGTGCCTAGTGTCGTCGCCAATGCCCTTAACTGACTAACTTCTGTCCGCAATTGCTGGCATTCTTGTGATTTTTGTGCATATTGAAGTTTCTACGACAGGTAGTATATTTAGCATGGGAGAATTAGTCACTTTTGAAGGAGGTATGACTCACTTGTCTGAACATTGCGGGCAGGTCGGATCTCAGTCAATATTGATGAAAATAGAGTATAGAATTAAGGGCTTACCTTCGTAACTCCGATTCGACTTTTCCATTTGTAAGTTCCAGATCATCAACCTTGCCTTTCAGGTTTGCCTCCGTGGTCTTGGCTAATTTGCTGAACTCTGTATGGGAAACGTGGTTCATGAGAATGGCTCGCAGAAGAGCTGCGCTCAAGTATAGGGATGAGGTCTGGACAGAAACGATGAGTAAAATTCCGGGCAGGGGTAAAAAAAAAAAAAACATACCTGATCATCCGGTACCTCTGACAAAAGCCAATCTTGTAGTTCTTTGTGAAGACTTGAAACCTCTTCAACTGAACATTTTTGTGTTGCGACCCTCGCAACTTTGTCCTCCAGACGACGTGCCTCGCGAGTCTTCGAACTGCCTTCGTGGAGCAGAAGGCGTTCAGTCTTTCTGGCTAAAACTTCACTTGCAAAATCATTACTGTTTGCCTCAAAATTTGGGAGGCGTCTTGGTGTGCTCCACCCACTTGAAGAAAAGTCAATACGGATTAGACGAACATCGTCGCTTGAGAAATGTTCGCGACAGAAAGGACAGACAGGAGAGAGACGCGGCGAGGTTTTTTCAACTATGGTCGTGCAACAACTTGCGCACAGTACATGCCCTGACAAAATTGTGAATATAATTTTTTTTTCCGCAAAAAAAAAAATGAGCGTACCACAAGGAATACAATGTGGGAGACGGTGCGGGCCATATTCCTCAGCGCATACGTCGCAGGAGGAGCCAGGAATAAGGGTGAGCATCAGGCCAGCCAGTTGAAAGCACCTCTAGGGTGGAGGAAGAGAAAAAGAGAATAGGGCGAAGGGGAAAAATTTCTCGCTTGTGCCGAAACGATGATGGATAAATACAATGGGCGTAATACCAGAAACGGAAAGTAACAGCGGATTACAAACAAACAACTTTGATTATTTTTTTACATGTGCTTTTCATCCCGTAAAAAATTCGTTCTTTCTCCTAGATCCTGCTAGATCTTTTCAGTTGCTAGATCCTACCGGTAGATTCGCTTTTTAATGGCCAAAAGCCACCCATAAGCGCAATTTACAGATGTGTTATCTGGGTTAGGGTTAGGTTAAGAAATACCTCGTGCCACGTCGAGCGCGATTTCCCACGGGTACCACCCGAGTTATAGTGATGGATTCCCTTCTGCTCGCTGAAACACGAGGTTTTCTCACAACAAATTCTTTTTCTTCCCGACGCGGTGTCCGATCAACATTGCACTTTTTTAATTCAAATTTCTTGTTCGGCCTCGGCACTGCCCCACCACCACCGCAGGTTCGGCTTTCATGGGAGTATGACTCTTTTTCTTTCTAATTTTTTCTTTCCCAGTCATCCCTGATATCTTTGGAGCCACAGCCGCATTGATCATCATAACCCTGTATAAATATGACTCCTACCTTATAAGTTTCGGTCATATATCATTCGAAGGAAGGCATTGCAGAGTATCACAGTCCCCGAGGAGTCCTGTCAGCTCCGTCCAGGACAAAAAGAAACGTCAACGGTAATGTTGACCAGAACCAAACTCAGGGACGCGTCGTTGGGGGTCTATGACCCCTATCCACTTTGTGGCAATTATTTGCCTAGAAGTAATTTAGTAATTGTTGGATCCTGTGGTGTCCCGATCACTGATATATCCTTGGCTATGCGCTATTTATTCTTGGCAGGAGCGCTCAACAACCTTCGCAAGGCGATGACGGTACTAGTATAATTGTGTATACCTACATTTGGACAATATACGGTGCCTCTGTTGATTCGTCAAACAACAGTGATCAAACCCAACATACCACGATTAGCACTCGACCCGATAGGAGTCGTCCCTACGCTTTATAAGAAGTACGACTGAATTTACTCCCTTATCTTCGGCTCACCCATCGATAATCACCAAATTCACACTTGCAAGCACGCGAAGATGCTTGCTTCTAGGGCTTGACGCGCCAAGGGTCTCTTCTTTATCATGCTCCTCATTGGCCGAATGCCGTTATGTTATCCAACGCCCTAGGCCCAATAAAATCGATCGACTGACGGAATATGCACTCTAATTTTTTTTGATCCCGTTGCATAGATCTTGATCAAGCATTTGATCCCGTAAACCGATCGGCCCTCGATACAACCTCGATCACAACACGTTGCATGAACCAAAAACAAAAATACCTCCGCCCTCCGTGCCATGTTAGCTTATCACCGCAAACTGCAATGTATGATCTCGACAAACTGATACAAAATTTTTGCCTATATAGCCATCAAGGACCACACTCGTGCGTTTAGGTGGAGGCCAACTCAATGACCACCACCAGGCGGGATATCGGGTGACGGCCTCCGAAACTGAGTACCACCTTCCTTGCCTCGAGGCGGGCTGTATCAATTGTTTTCGTTCACGCGTAGGCCCTCGAACTGTCTCCATAAGGGTCGCAGCCCAATTTCCGCCCCAGAAACACGCTCCCAACATGCGGATAGCGAGGCATGTGTAGCGGGCTCCCGGAATACTTTGGATTTAGACACTGGGCAACGGGCAACGCCACAGAGCCTGACCCACGTTTCGTCTCACAGATAGTCAGCGCATATGGTGGAGAAATGTCTTATCTTTTTCGAGGGCTCGGATGCGCGCGTCGGCAGTTTTTGGATGCCGTTGGGTTATTTGAAAATGCGTCGCGGAGGAACGGGTTCGGACCGCTGGGTTGAGGGCAAAACACATCCGCACAGCAATGTTTCGGGGTTGGGTTTTAGACGCTATGTCCCTCGAGGAAGGGAGGGCACTGGCCCTTTTTTGTGCATTGATTAACAATAGTACGACTCTATTCTGCTCAAGGTTTACCATTGTAGGCGCGTGTAGAACTTGCCCATTTTCGAGACTCACCTGGATCCTAGTCAAGTCCTGCAAAACCGGAGCATCCAATAACGCCGATCTCAACAGACAGTGAGCATGCAACAGGGGACATTATTGCATGTTTCATAACCGGCCATGGGTTTTTCTCGAGGAATTCCCAGGTAAATGAATGCGAGTATTCTCCAGGTGTTCCGGAATATACACCAGTCGTGTGCATGTAACCTGTCCTCGATAAGAAAGTACATATGTCGTTCTGTAGGCGAGCCTTGTGTCAAATCTATGAACTGCTGTATGATATCACAGCTCTGTCATTGTACGTGGTGTTTTACAATCTTCAGTTTTTGGGCCGTGTTGTATGTCAGTGACATCATTGCTCCAGAGGCGTACCCTCCCGTGGTGTTTGTTGGAGGGATCGGAAACGACACCTGGTGCAATGCGCAGTACATACACGTCCAGTCATCGATAGAAAGAAATAATTGGCCTTGTATGTACTCGAAATTAATTTGTTACTTGATAAGATGAATGCTATTATAAATGCTTTTATAATAGCGATTAACCGGCCCTTATGCCAAAGAAATGGTCACTTGTACACGAGTGACACAAGGTGCTACGACGCGTAAAAGACCCATATTACCCCCTCCCCCTACTAAACCTAGAGAGTAAATTATGGGTGGATTCCAGCTCACGAGCGTTCTCGCGCGCCATACCGCGTCGTCATCATAACCGTGATACCCGTCGGATGATGATTTGCACAACACACGCACCGTAGATACCTCTTGATACGATAAGAAGCTTCAGCTGCTATGACTGATCGAACGGAGAGGCTTTCCGGAAACGAAGGCACGTCTATTCGACGCGCTCTTGAGAACAAAGTTGAATTTTCCTCTAGAGACCCTCCCGCTCCTCAGGGACCCGGAAGCCAACTTGAATGCGGCAAGGAAAGGGTCATTCCCATCCTTTGCAGATCTCGTTCAGGAACCGATATCAGGCCTGACCAAGATACTTCTTTTCATCGCTATCGCCCTTCTCCTCGTTAGTTCGGCGAGGCAATCGCTTTTATATAACGATGGGGTAATAAGGAATTTAATACCCCGCGTCCAAGGTATTCATTGGTCTCTTTGCCAGCGCGCATCGAATGTTGGATGCAGGGCGCCGGGGTGACGTAGGAGGCAATACTACAGACACGGTGAGCTCCATCCATCGCCTTGCATAGAATAAATGTATGCTTCTGCGCCTAACATCGTATAACCCTGAACAAGGTACTCAAGTCGGGTTGTTATTTAATATTAACATTGATGTAGATTCTGATGTCATTTAGGTGTGCCTTGAACCGCACTGCATTATCTTATCTGCCTCAATCTTGTCGTCCCTTGATACGACTCAGGATCCATGCAAGAATTTCTACGAGTTTGCCAGTACGTTCTTTGTTCACTTGCATTGGGGAATCGAGAAACACTCATTATTTATGTCTTTATGGAGATGGCGGTTGGCTGAAGGCTCATCCTTTACCTGCAGACAAGAGCAGCTACGGAAATTTAGACGTGGCAGCTCAACAAAACCAGCAAGTCATTCGAGAGATTTTGGAATCCACTTCCCACACAACGAATCCATTGGATGAGCAAGTCTTAACAAAATTGCGAGATTTTTATGGTTCTTGTCTAAACGAAGACCGAATAGATGACGTTGGCGCTCTGCCCTTGTTACAACTAGTCCGAATAATCAAGCGATTGTATCGAGAGAACAGAGGGCTGACTGCAGCAATTGCCTTTTTGCACTCAAAGGGTCGGCGTCTCTTCTCTAAGATTTGACCACGTACTGAGGCAGCCTTCCAGGCATCGAGTCACTTTTCTCGCTCGTCGTCGAGGGTGACATTGGTGTGGATCCTAACTATATGGTACTTTGGTTTTCTCAGCCGGGATTTGGCTTGCCTTCCAAGGTAAAAAACACCCTTTTTGGTTCAGAGCGGGACTTCATGATAGCTCCTCAGGAATATTACAAAGAGGAGTCTACCCTTGGGATATACACAGAGATCATCGAAAGACTTCTTACTGCTTTAGATATCGAAGATGAAATTGAAGCCGAAGAATTTTCTCGTTCAGCGTTGACAATGAACGGGGAACCTAATTTCAAACCTTTCTGACCGTATGCGAAAGATGAGGTCACTTGCGAACGATATCGTCAACTTTGAAAGTCGGCTTGCCGAAGCCAGTCTTGACTTGTAAGCCATACGTTGAGCTCTCGCCGGGCGGATCTGAATGAAAAACGCTAGTGCTACCTTACAAGATCCTATTGTCACTTATAACCAAAAGCCGCTCCGAAATCTCACTGTCAAGCTCCCCCAGATTCATTTTCCAACCTATTTCTCGACATTCAACCTTCGAAAATTCCCGGACCGTGTTGTTGTTACTTATCCAGAATATCTTTATTCTCTTTCCGCTATTCTTAAGGGTACGCCAGCTGATGTTCTGGAATGTTACCTTGTAGCCCGCGCAGCATTGAAGATGTCGCCATTTCTTAGTAAGGCAACAGAGGCATGGCAAGCGCAAAGACATCTCCTGGAAACTTTAACTGGTCTAAAGAAAAGGGTTCGGTAGGAGATCGAGCTGAGTGAATGTACGTTTCCATCTTAGTTTTTTATTATATGCTACTGACTTGAGGATATGCTTGATTAGGGGGAATTGTACGAGAATTTGTTCAATTAGTGTCATTCTTTCTGATTTTTTACAGGACATCAGGAGAAAACATAGGCGATACTGGAGTTTTTCAGGCGTATCGAGCCTGGAAAGCCCAATATCAGACCTCTTTGGAAGCTGGTGAGGAGTATCTTCTACCTGGTCTAAATTATACTCGGCGGGTCCTTTCGGTTTGCACAAACTACTTGTTGTTTAGTATGCATTCTGTTGCAGTGACCAAATGTTCTTCATCTCATTTGCACTAATCTGGGCCAAGTCTATTAAACCAGCTGCCGCTGTAAGATCCATTTCTTCCCTTTCAAGTACCGAATATTGATTAGTAAACTTGGCTTCAACAGGTTTGGGACGTACTTTCTAATATTCTCCGCATCGATATCGTGTGGATGGAGCTATCTCAAATGTCCCTGAACTTGCGGAAGCATTCAAGTTTTCGAAAACGGCCAAAGTTAGCCTTTATATTCTATTCGGAGTTTTTTGAATTGACATGTTGGTAGTTGAACCCGCCGCATGAAAAACAGTGTATATTTTGGTCTTGAGTAGAAATGGAACATATCTCGCATACACCAAGAATGAAATGAGAATTTGGTTAAATCCGATGCTAACAAGAAGGGTGGACGCCAATCGACGTTGATGATTTCTACCGCCGTAAACTCAAAATTCTCTAATTTACATCTGTAACATCCTCCTGTTGTTCTTTCTCGATAACACTCCATAAAACTATTCCAATAGCCAAAGGTACAGTATCCTGTTTGCGAGTCATTAAGTGGATATTTAACTATAGGAGTCCCTTGCCCATTGAGTGCCAGGTATAAAGTTACATAACACCCATTACCAGGCGCGTACACGGTAAATGCGCCTTGTTTAGTGTCGAAGTTTGAGCAGTGGTAGCCTTGAGTGAGATTGCATTGCCAAAGGGAGGGTGAACAATTCGAGATAATAAACTGCAAATGGCCAAAAAAAGGTTTTAATAAATAAGTTACCGATGACCATGTTTTTTGTGGTACGTTTTAACGCATCGCAAAGCTCTTGCGACAATGGGGCATGCAGCAACTTCTCCAGGGTTTAATGTATTAACCCGGCGGTGATGATTCATGGATACTCAGTTGCAATGGAGTTGATGACGACTTTATAATTAATGCCACATTGTCAACATTCAATGTTGAATATTTCAATGTAAAGTAACAATATGTATTCAAGTTGATTCAGTATTGGTTGAACTTGAAGTTGGTTTGCATTAATTTCAAGACTGAGAGTCTAGACTCTAGTCTTAGTACTGTACCATTTCATTCAATTCGGCCGTCCCATGTCCCACTCATTTTTTTTTGACCCCGGATTTAATTTTTTCTCGATTTTTCCGATTTATAGGAATTGTTTGTAAGATTCCCACGGTCACGTTTTGGCCGAATTGAATGAAATGGTACAGTACAATCACAGCTGGGGCACAGCTAATTTCAGACATTCGAAAACTCGTCCCAAAGGGTTTAAAATTTCGAATATAATTTGGAA
>JASFDA010000264.1:0-19327 GCA_036936965.1 Cystoderma amianthinum
TCCATCGAGGTTGGCTCGTTAGTGAACCTAAGTCTCTTGTAGACGTAGATGGATGTCATATTGTAACAATTGTAACAGAGGGGCACATTTGGTGCAATGCGTCGCGGAGGAGCGCATCAAGTGTTCTTTAAATTGATTAATATCATGTGACTGAGTTTCGAGATTTAATTGGGAAATCCAGAGTGAAAATGCAGGCCTCGATATGTGGTATATACCAGCTAATAATGGCCATTATCATACATAAATCATGTATATAGAGGCATGTACTAACACAAAATAACATACTGCATATATGCCAAATTTGACATATACATGGGCTGTATATGCTAGGATACGAGAAATATAACTCGTAAATCCAACCCAGGATAGCGAATATATCAATGGCCATGATTTGCTGGCATTATTGATAAATACATAGGTAAATACAGGCCTTCATTATTAGGGGAAAACACAGTGAATCGGCTGTACCTTCAAGTGAATCCTTGGCCCTCTATTCTGAACGATTGTCACTTATTTTGGTGAGTCCACGTGTATTTCGATAGCAATACGAATCTGATATCCATCCAAAGTTTGAGGCTTCAAGTAAACTATTGTCTGCGCTTAACTAGTTGAACATCCGTGGCCATGGCCTGGGTGCCAGCTTTAGCGACGAACCAGAGGCCATCTTAAAAGCAATCTCTGGCCAAATCTATGGATTGATGCCGTGTTTTGTTTGCACAGGTAGCAGTGGCTTCCGGAATCCATAGGCCGCAAGCCACTTTGCACCCGCTTCACAACGACCAATCTTTCTCACTCTTGCCGCGCGTAACAAGGGCTGCGCGCCCAAGCCATAAATACACAGAAGTTTTGTCATGCCGTTCCCTTTCAGTTTCTACAGAATAATTAGGTGAGAACCTTCAATACGACGGACGGCTTTTCCTGCGAACGAATGCCTTTCAACTTGCCTCTTTAATATGTTTTAGATGATGGATCGCCAATTATCCGTGCCGCATCAAGGCACTTTACGACCTCTTGTGCGCTCTGCCGACAAGTTATTCATAGCCTCTCATTGCTGATTTCCTTCGTGAGTCTTAATTATATAATAATTCATGAAAAAAAATCTTTAAGCCACTACTTTACCTCTGCATTTATGCTCATACTATTCGTTGGGTTCCTCGGACCTAAAGCGGCCAGCTTTGGAACCAGAGATAGTGGATCTCAATGACGGCGTGTCCAGCATAAGTGCCCTGAACTTAGCCACAAACATTGTGCTCACCGTTTAATCCGGCTCAAGGCTGCTGTATTATAAACCGGGGAATCTATTGATCCACATAAGCTCCAAAGAAGTCAAGATCTATATTTAAATAATGTCAACCATGTAGTGACAGAATTTCCGCGAATCCGGATGCACTTGCTGGCGTTCATTGACCATTCGAATTCGAGCAATGTTCCAAATCTTCTGCATCATAGGAGAGCCTAGAGAAAGTTTACAAGATAAGCAAATCATTCTCAGAACAAATTGAGGTCAATGTACCAGACAGATGGTTCTTCACGTGGTATGAGGACAAAGAGCTATTCAGAACCGTCAGCGTTATTCCGGTGGCTTTACCTCATTTAGACTGTAGGTTCCATACCGAATATAAATCAGGCGAAAATTTACCTTGAATTAGCACACAACCCGCTGTCATCCGGGAACGTAATCAATACAAAGTGAAAGTTGAAGAAGGAATGAAGAGCAGAGGACACGTCTCTCTCAAGCCTTCCCCTCCAAATACCAACCAAGGGGTCTAAAGAACTTACCATTATGTCTTTGGCGCCTGAAGTCGCGATAGCCGTATCGGTGTGGGTTGAGGTGAGTAAGGACACTTTGCACTGCTGCGCAGGGGATCTGACGTGAACGGTCTTCGAAGGTGTTATTATATGGTTTGCAAAGTTTCCACCTCGAGTTCTTATTTGCTAACCTCATGCGGAAGGCATATATACCTGCCTCTTTTTCCAGTCAGTCTACATCATGTCGAAAAGGCGGAGAACGGGAGGAATGCCAGCAAAGGTTGGTAAAAATCCAATTATTACTGTAAAACCATTACCCCCTCATCGCGTCGAAAAAAGATATTTTTAGGTTCAACCATTCTCATGTATGTCGTGGCCACTCTACATATCGGTCCGTTTCATGAGTTCGATGCGTATCCGCTGCCCCACTGACTAAAATTCAGGAATCAATCTCTACCGTCTACTGAGAGCATTTGTCTGGAATGTCAATCCTATGGGACCATTCGCATATTTTGCAGACTTCTTGTTATGGGATAACTTAACACACAGTGCTATTTTATGCGTCATGACATGGCTTGGTGATATGATGGTGGTGCGTCCTTTAAGATGATTGTCCGATGAAGGGCGGGGGGAGTGACGACGGTCCGCAGATCTACCGATGTTTTGTTATTTGGAACAACAATTACTATATCGTCATCCTGCCAGTGATTTTGCTGTTGCTCAGTATTGGTCAGTCTATTTTCCGAATGAGAATTAATATCTTACATCCCTACAGGGACCAATGCGATGATTTTCTTCTGGTTTACCCATCCCGGGACGGTGTCCTTTGACATAGTGCTGCACTGGATGAGTACAATATATCCATTTGCATTTGCACAGAATGTTTTGACGACTGGTATGATCACGTTCAAGATCTGGAAGCATCACAGACAATCAAGCGCTTCTGGGGTCATCGACATCTCTTCACGGCTAAATTTAATCAATATCATGCGAATTATTATCGAGAGTGCGATGGTATATACTGTGCAACTCTTTATCTTGATCATCCTTTATCCCTTGGGAAGTAATGCTCAGTATATCGTTCAGTCAGCGGTTGTACCTAGCATTGGTGTGTCTTGATTCCTCGCTTGCGAACTTCGTGGCTCACATAAATCCATAGGCATTGTCTTCGTGTTGATAGCCGTTCGCGTACATTTCACGCAGTCCAGGGTTTTCTTCGGTGAAACAGTAATGGGAGCCTTACCTACCTGGCTGGATGACTCGAGCAGTGCACGTAGTAGCTCGCCCGGGTTCGATCCAGAAGCAGGACACCCAGCTAGTGAAGAGGAAAAACGTGTAAATTTCGGACGAAGAAGTCAACTGACTTCACGCGTTGAAGGCAGCTTGTCGGACAGACCCAATACAACATAACATGTACAGTAGTATATTTATATCGGAGCTTGGGCTTTTTAATTTATTTGAGTAACCTCTTGGATGTAATAAGGAGAGAAGCATTTGGCGCTCTGACTATACCTGTAGTGAAGTACTTATTTGAATTGTTTCAAACTGCGTGATGCGTGACTATGAGTGACCATTTTCTTTCCCATTCCTCTCTATCATCTGGAGAGAATAGGGCTGCATAGGACATTGAATACAAGGCTGAATCATACGCCATTACGACTCGTTTGGATTTGCGTTTCTTGTGAAAAATATGGGGACAAGTCTCCCTGACGCCTCAATTCACCGATCGACAGGGACTTCGGCTTCTGTTGCGATGGCTCTCGAGGCCCTCGACACTTACAAGAAGAAAGATCCGACTAAGAGTACGCCTTGATTATCTGCTGTTCTTTAATGTCTTACTCAGGGCTAATTACAGTCTTTGTTAGTCATTGTACGGTTTAAAGCTGTAGGAAACGCTCCGATCATGAAACAGAATTTCTTCAAAATTACATCGGCAAATCGCTTCCAAGCTGTCATTCATTTCTTGAGGAAGGAGCTTGGATGGACATCGGGTGAACCCATTGTAAGTCTAAGTGTTTTTGTCGCGAAGCAAGCGCTCAATCGAGATAACAGTTCACCTATATCAATTTGTCGTTTTCCCCTGCTCCAGATGATACAGTGGCAAATTTATTCAAGGTATTTACGCTGGCCCGCGTACGCCTCTCGTTAATATCTGAACACCATATTTCTGCACTAGTTTTTCGCGACCGATGGCCATTTAATTGTAAACTATAGGTAAATATTCCCTATAATCGATTATAACATTACTAAAATCAACACAAGTACAACAGCAGCTTGGGGCTAATGGAACTTGTAACGATTGTCGAGAATAGCTTGGCGGTTCTAGACAATCTTGATCCATCAAATCCCTATTATCGGAATACCTTAACCTTATCTATTGGCTGTATGCAACAAAGTATGCAAGGCTAAGATTGCTACTCTTCATTATTGTGGTCTAAAAAATCAATCAAGTTTTCTGTGCGTTCCAGATTCCCCTGGTTTGGTGCGATACAACTCCTTGACCGTCTGAGTTACAAACCCCCAACGAGGGTCGATAGTGCTGACAAGATTAAAAGGGCACCTCACATGGATTTAACAGAAGATCTAAATCTCCAAGCAAAGTGTGATGCAGCGAAATTCCAGTAATGCAGGCATCAACAATCTATAGCTTACCCCAGATTCAACTTGGCAACAAGACACGTCACACGATGCGTAAGTGCCATACACTCGCTCGATTCCGGTTCACGGGATATTCTGCTCGTGAAGTTTTTCAGCAAACTCAACTCACGAACAACAAGAATCCCGGTTTCTCGACCGACAGCATCGCAAGCCTGGGGGTTTTATACTAAAGTCAACCATGGGTGAACGTGCATGACCGTGTTGGATGCTTAACCGAATCGGATATTTCCTGATGACAAACCTCGAGGCTGCGCAAGGATGTGACCATGGGACACATCTCCCCTCGCCGTCCTCGACTTCGGCTATTCATTCTCAGCGAATTGAGGAAAAGATCCATTAATGTAGTCACGAGTCCTTGGTCGATGGTTGCGTATTGTCGAAGAAAATCCGGTGCACAAATTATACCCCGTATGCAAAAAAGGCCTATTGGGTAATCTTTGACAAGATGCGAGCGATATGGAAGTGCAATCCACGACGAGCTGAAAAGTGCGTACTTTATATCAAGCTCAATAGAAAGGAAGAGATAACACGGTTATCAGCGACAGCGGGTATGAGGTGCCTAGGGCCTCATCTGCAATTGGGGGTTCTATCTCAATTCTATCTGTTTATCGATGTCAATAATATTCGCGGAGAAATCGACAAATTCTGGGGGTGGCATCTACCTCCGATGAGATCCATCGAGATATTGAGGGTGCATCTGGGCTAATTATCCCAAGAGATCTCGGGCTTGTCGTCAGTCATTGTGTTAAGAGCAGTCACCCTGACTTACAAATATAGCATCTTGTGAAATTGCGGAAGCTTTTGAAGCTGCTGCCACTTGAAAGGCTTGATTCTTTAAAACGTTAAAGAACCGAAGACGCTGATTGTTAGCTCGTACATATGACCTATGATCAGACGGAACCGTCCACAGAAGTCTGTCAGAATCCTTGTGTCGGCTGGATTTCCAAATTCCAATTGTGGTTCTCGGATTTGTAGAAGGGCTCAGAAAAGCCACTAGTGAGTTTTATTTGTGAGTTTTATTGAATGATATGATTTCAGATTCGGATGTATGTAAACATATTACTCGGAAATGATCTAGACAGAGTAGTCCGGCGGACAACTGCAAGATTAAAACCAAAATGACAAGTTGATATGTATAGACGACATGGAAGAAAAAAACAAGGTTAGGGGGTGGCTGTCTTAAGTTTCTAACGCGTTGGGCCTTACGACTGCGCAGAAAACCCGTTTGGCATTTTCCTTATAATCCTCGGCCAATGTGGGTCTACGTGATTTACTCTGTGGGGGTTGCTACGTTGATCATGGGAATGACAGCCGTTTGGGGTAGCCTCCCGGACGCGCCGGACAGCGATATTTTTACACCTCGAGGTGTGTTTGCTACGAGTCAGTCGGGAGGAAATACGTAGAGGAAACCGGCGGACATATTTTTGGGCCAAATACCGCTCTAGGGCCGCCGACAGTTGTGGTTTATGACAGTCTATGACGAGAACTGACAAGAAGGGTCTTGGCTTGCGTCTTACAGGAAGGAGCACGGCACGCTGCAGAACACTCACCTGAGTCCACGATCGATAGAACGATATAAGTTATGTTTGGAATACTTATCATAGATAAGTCCTTATCAAGGCGACGGATTCTTCGTGGCCCCTTGAGCGTGTAATTTTGTGAAGCAAGGGCTTTTTCTTTCGAACGCAAGATGATAATCTATGCCGATTGACTTAGTAAGTTCTTGATTAAACCCTACATAGTATTGTCGGATTGTCGGAACGGCTTAGTATATCAATAAAATGATGCGCATATGGTTACGGGTGCTGTTCTCAACTGCTAATGATATGTTAACTAAGTATGCAACATCGTGTCATGGAAATAGGGCGTTGATATGTAAGTGAGCCCTAAATCCAATAAATATACATACTTGGGCGAGAATGTGACATCACGATTTACGAACGCGTGGCGCGTAGTTTTGTACCAGATCTAGACTTGATACAAGCTTTTTTGGCCAGCAAGGCGAGTGGCGCTTGATCCTGGGACCTGGGCGCCGTGTTACTGAAAAAAAAAACCTCCGTATCGGCAAGGTTCATGAGCAAGGATACCACAGCACCTGAAATTATGTAAACTTGATGCTTTAAAACGTTGGTTACGGAGAAATCCCTACATCAGTCCAAAAATAACTGAGATGATCGAGAGAGACCCAAGTACAGCTTAACACGCCCAGGTCGGATCCGGACTCTGGTTGCGCGAGTCAGAGAAGACCAAAATGTTGAGTGAATGTCAGGATGTATATACGATGTACAATGAAGTCTATGTAATATGCTGGTGATACCAATTAAAGTCCTGAACCCAACTCCACCAAAGGACCGAATAAAATATGAGATAGAGAAATATGCCCGGTAAATGTGGAATGCCCTGTCTAGTTGGAGAATGATATATGTATGAAAAGCAGAATCAAAGCAAAACAGAGGATGGGTTTTTGAAGCCGAGCTTAGCAGCAGCTGAGAGCAGGTTATCTGCAAAGTCCCAGAAAATGGAGTGCAAGAAGGGGTGATAAGTCGCGATTTTAAAATTTTGATTTCTGTGCGGACAATAAATACGGAAAGGGCAACAAGATAAGGAAGAAGACATACTGAACGCATCATCAACGTTGAATCGTCAGGTTCTTGAGGTGCAGGCTGAGGAGGTTGATATGCGGGTGCCGATGAATTTTGTGCCATAGCGGCAGATTTTGTGATGGCTTTTTGTAGCTAGAAGAAAGGTAAGATGGCGACTAGAGAACGAAGGGTATGCAAGTACCATGGCTTCGCTCTGGGCAGCATAAGGAGCGTACATGCCAGTACCATGTAATGCGACGTTCTGCATACTCGTAGCGCGTGGCAAAGAGGAGAGAGAGCTGGAAACGCTGGGGAAGGCGACCAAATTTGAGCGGTTCATGGTGAAAGACTAGTGCAAGTACTAGTGCAGAGAGATGTAACGGGGGTGAGGAAATAAAAGCATAGTGAAGAGGGACGAATTTATAAGAGGCTTAGACTGGTGCGTGTGAATAGATGGCAATCTCCTAAGCCAATCTCGCGTTCCGATCTTGACACGGCAAATTGGCTGCATCATTTCGCCATCCCGTGTCCTTGCGTCTTTCAGATTTTGTTCCTGCGATCTTTCACAGCTGCAGCTAGTAATCATATATTCAACCCCGAATCTCCTGGACCAAACGAATACCCAATTTCCAAATACCACTTCCCCGATACGTAGCTTTTGCCTTGAGATCCTGAATCGCCTCTTACAGATGACTCTATATCTCTATATAATCAATCCAAGTCGCTTTATGGCGTCCTCGAGGCTGACGGACTCCTTATCTATAACCTACAATTTTGGGGTACTCATTTTATTTTAAAGGACGCGGCACTTCAGGTTACATCATCCCTGCATGAAGCTCTTATTACTTCGTTGCGAAGCCCTCATGATCCTCATCGTCGGTTTCTCACCAACCCTGGATCTCCTGTATGTCCTATTCGGAAATCCTCCTCCTTTGTCTCGGACTGCGTTCTAGTAACGGCAAACTTTCCATCTACCTTACTTTTTGAAAGTATATCTCTCCTTGCGGTGCTCATTGCACGGATTCCCTGCTTGATGGCTTCTGCGACAGTGGATCGGTCCTGCAGGAATCGATATCCGCACGGATTGCAAATGTATCACTTCGCTATGATTCATCTTGCGCTCGACTAAACATATACTAACTGCGCCCATCTATGATAATGTTTAGACTCATCTCGCTATTGACTCGTTCAAGTAACCATAACGAAATGCAGCATCGCAAAAGGGATGGGGCCATGAGCCGAATCATAAATAATTCCTGCGCTCACCCGGCTGGCAGTAGCCACGTTGTTTCAAGTTTGAGATGATATTGCTCGATTACATTGAGCATTGCAACGCCGCTGGATCAAATTTATGACCGCCACTCTCAAATTCCTCAATCCAAACGGCGACACGGCATCATCATATGACCTATCTCATTGTTGCTTGATAATCCGATTTGCAGAATTATAACCCCAGGCCACACGTGTTGCGCCTGTCGTCCCTCCTCAGAACATTGGATTTGATTCCCAATAAAGTGGTTCGCCCAGGGACTTTGACATTTATTGGTTCCGATCCTTCTAAGTATTCAAGTCCCTCAACCTTAATCTTTCCTTAATATCCTCCGACCAATCATGAGCCTCAGCCACAATCAACCTTGCCCACACTCAGGCTTGATCCACCAATCACAGCTCAAGAAGAGTGACTCATGCCGGTTTTCTCTTGATGATGACAGATATTGGCCCATGCCCATGCGAGTAACGATGGCTTCACAAAGTGCTATGAACAATACATTTTCTCATGGACATCATTCATATCTAATAATCTATGCTAGGCATCTCACGTGTGTCTACTGGAGCTTCTCGTACTCAATACTCATATTCTTGACTTTGTGGGTTCAAGTGAGTATGTCTCATTTATTCAGCACGGCTCTCCGTTCGCATGTATCCCGGAATACTACTTAAATACGGGAGTTACTTCTGCTCCTTCTAATAAGATCCGACCCGACCGACGTGTGTTTCCTATATCCCATTGGCATTGACGACAACATGAATTTACGTACCACGTTAAACAGATTGACACGAATAACTCTTCGAGTCCATTCAAAGCGGGGGACTTTATTAGATTTCAATGCACGAGGAAATGTACCACAGGTAATTCCCGAGAAAAAAAAGATGACATTGTTTTTTTTGATTAACTGCCCACCAAAATAGCTCATCGTGCCCCTCTAGATTAATCACCGCCATATTTTCACTGGCATTCAGTTTTAAAATGAGCGTACTACAATGATACTAATCGATGGCTTGCACGCCGTCATATGCTGGCAAACGCCGGCAAGCCTCTGCCCAATCGATGGTCCCAAATACCAAATCCGTGACAGTCGCAATAACTTGGTCTATAGACGCAATGCGCTGGTCCATGGTATCGCGCTCACTGGTGATAAATAATCCGGGTGAGAACGATGTTAAGGGTTTATATGTGGGGAGGGGAAGAGAGAACTTACCGAAGCGTCATCGTTCGGTTCTGCACCGCTGTTTGAATGAAAGGGAAGAAAAGAAATAGGTCGCGTGAGTGATCAACGACTGGGCATTCCAGGAATATACACAATACATACAGGCAAAGTCAAGAGTAACTCCGAAGGGTGTGCCCAGTTCATCATTTCGAGCATAGCGTTTGCCGATTGATGTATTCGAATCATCAACACGAGAGAACACACCCGCTCGGCGCAGTTTCGAAGCTAATAGAATAGCGATGGAGATAAATAAACAAAGGTTTGTCAACAGAGAGACCGGAAAAAGGACATCAGGGAAGAAGAATTGATCACGCACAGACTTCTTGGACGAGAGGGTCGAACTCTTCTCTGGCGCTCAAGGGCACGATGAGAACTTTCGTGGGAGCCACTAGGGACGGTAATGAAAGAACCTAAACAGCAATTCAATCTGAAATCACTAAATTGATTAACTCATCAACGGTCACTTACACCACGTTCGACATCTTGTTCTCTGCTCCAGTAGCTGTGCTCTAATAAAGTGTAAAGGATTCGGCCCAGACCAAATGATGGCTCGATGACATTAGGGGTATATTCGCGTACTAAGAAGGGTAAATCAACGGCGAACAAATTGTGATATATATTCGGGTACTCACTCGATTGTTTGAAAGTCTTACGCTCAATAGCCAACACTTCAGGAGTTAACTCGAATTCCTTCCCGTCCGAGGCTTTGACAATGGCCTTCCTACTCGATCACGGTGTGTTAGCGTCTGATCGGACTGGTAACTTAACCTATAATTACCCTTGTGAAAGCTTTCCCTTTAGCCTGATCAGCTCCGGTTCCTCCATGGATTCGACAAGGCTCTGAACGACACTCGCGTCCTGCTTGAACGACTTGCCGAGCACCTTCTTATTCCACTCGGGCACCTCTTTTTCAGTCACAATAGGTTCTTTGAGGGCTTGTCGCACGACCAACGGATGGCCAGTTCTCGCAGAGTGCACGGACAAGTCATACGCTGCTCTATCTGCACAACCCACACACTCGGTCCAACCGGTGGAATTATGGATTTCAGCATCCCAACAGTCTGTGGCGTAGTGTGCCATCTCATTCCCCATGTGTTGTCTGAACCGTAGGCGTTCGGGGTTGATGCCGATCTTGATTAAGAATAGATAAATCCGCGCCACAAAGTAACCAAGGGTTTCGTTGGCAATGATCCCCTGGTCAACGGCGTCACCGACTTTCATCACTTTGACAGTGCTTTGGCCGGCTTCTTGGACGTGACGGTCGAGGAGGACGAGTTCGACGTCGCGTACTTCGAAGAATCGCTCATGTTTCTTGTCATCTGGATCCACGAAATGCTCAATCTCTGCCATTGTGAATTCTCGTACACGGAGCAGGCCGGCGCGTGGGGAGATTTCATTGCGGAACGAACGACCAATTTGTGCGGAGGCAAAAGGCACGCGGCCGTTGTTAAACTCTAAAAGTCTCGAAAAGTTGAGGAAATGGCCTTGCGCAGTTTCTGGACGGAGGAATCTAGATGTAGTGTAGGTTAGGTTTTGGGAATGACCCTTGGTGGGATATTGTGTGCTAACCCAGGATGCTGACCGGTTGGACCGATGCTACTTGCGAACATCAGATTGAACTGTTGAGGTTCTCCGACTTCGTTGTCAGTATCGGGATTCTTGATGTTATGCTTTCTACACAGTTCGCCGAGATCTGGACCGGAATAGTTGTCAAGCTATATCAAGGTTCTAAATTCGCTAGTACTATGTAGGATTTTGAAATGAATGACTCACCTGAGCGAGGATAGTCTCATACTCTTTGACTACTTCGTCCGGCAACAGTACGGCCGTGGATTTGACCTTTTTTTTCTTCTTTTTATCGTCTGTTACCGGAGTAGCAGCGACACCTCGCGCTTCGGCGTTGCCTGCCAAACGCGCCTCTATGACATTTTTGACGAGATGATCAGCGCGAAGGACGTCGCCGGTCTTTGTATCCTTGACCATCCAGTCTGCGAACCGAGCGACGTGGCCCGAAGTCTCGAAGACTGGCGCAGGAGTCATGATTGTCGTATCAAGCTCAAGCATATGTTCCTCGATGATGAAATGTTTCCGCCATTCAGATATGATGTTTGCTTGTAGAGACGAGCCTGGGGGACCATAATCGTATAGACCGGCGACGCCTAGAATATAGTTTTAGTTTTAGAGTTGGATGGGATTTGAATTGGGGATTTGGATTTGAAAAAAATCACCTCCGTAGATCTCGAAAGCAGGTGCGTAGAAAAATCTACGATTGAGCAATGCATCCAATCTTGCTTTGTCGAAGGGATGAGCTTCTTTGTTGATTGAAGCCATTGTAGAATTGTGTCGATGAGGGTAATGATAAGATCGCTGTGGTCTAAATACGGGTCCTAGCCCAAATCTAAAGCGCATGAAAGTGTTTCGAGTCAGGTGCGGTCAGGGGAACTATTAATAATATTTTAGGCAATCAATTCCTCTTGCCGTTGAGTGCAATGTTGTTGAAAATAATGAAAATAAGCTTGAAATAATAAAGACGTCCGATGGTACTAGTAGTACTAGTTCAAGTACTTGGGACATTGATGAAATCTTATTTTTAGGTAAATTGTCAACCTTAACCTCTTGAGAGTTTTTTGAAGACGTCAACAAGGTTCAAACTAAGCGCCTCATATGTGACAATGTCCTCAACCACTGCCCCACTCGGTGTGCGTAAACCCATGTTTTTAAAATACCACTAAACAACCTTGCAGCGCGCAGAGACATTTTCTCACAAAGGCTTCCGTGTTCCTGACCCGTAAATCACCTTCTCACTCGCATTTTATCTTCATCATCACCTTCTCCTAGATTCGCTCCCAGAGAAAGACCAGGAAGATCATTCGTTCATGCTATTCTAGCCACAGCCCTCTTTCGTTGCTGGAATACTCTTGTATTCTTTGCAGCCTGGTCAACCCTTATCACTGTTCTCAACGAACATGGCCATGGTCTAATTATTCAACCCACCCTGCTCACCGTGTTTGTTACGTTTCGTTCCACTTTCGACTCGTCCACTAACGTCAATAAAGGATCGGAACTGTCCTTGGCTTTGTTATTTCATACAGGACCACTTCTTCTTTCGAGCGATACAATGAGGGCAGGCGTCTGTGGTCGCAAATCGTTCTCGCCTCTCGTACATTTGCTCGTACTACCTGGTTTCATGTTCCAGGTTCGTACCTCCCATCCTATATGTTTAAAATATATATCATTATGTGCGTTCTAGATTGGCCTGCTACAGAGACAGCCTCGGCAGATGAAATGAAAACCAGGACTATAATCGAAAAAAAGACAGTCATAAACCTTCTCGAGGCATATGCTGTTGCAGTCAAGCACTATTTGAGAGGAGAGGACGGGATTTACTACCAGTAAGACCATCAGTATTCTTCTCCCGGACTGTATAACTAATAACGATAGAGACCTCTATTACCTCGTCAAGTTTCTACCTGGATATGCATTACCACATGGCCTACCTTCTAATTCAGACCTATCTCAAGATCCCGCAAGACCTAGCACAAGCGCTCATCCATCCCCAACCGGCAACGGCTCTTCTCCAGTTGAAAAGTCCCCTTTAGCGGAGCAGAACTCGTCTTTTCTCAATCACAACCATCCTTCTCCAGAACCAGGGCTACCATCCCCAGTCACAGCAAACCCAAAGAAAACAAAATTCATAGACCCCGTCTCCGTTCTTTCCCACCGCCAAAATCAGTCAAGTAGGCTAACATCGAATGAAAGCCAACGATTAGTCCTTCCAAAGCAAGATGAGGTCTTCCTCCTGCCCGCAAAGATGCCGCCAAAATACCACATCTTCGATCTCTTCCCATTCTCGCTCCTAGTCAAAGCACTCACCAACAGGGGCAAAGAGGTCAAGGGTAAGAAGGCCGCGAAGCTACGAGCAAAGATGAAGAGCAGGATCATATCTCACAATCTCCCCCTGGAGATATCGCTGTACCTCGTCCGTCCCTTAATAATAACCCATTTTACGTGTTCATCGCAACTAATCAGAACAAGTGCAGAGTTCCTACATTGCGGCATTACAGAACCGCAAGGGATGTGATGTCCCCACCACCAGTGCGTTGTGTACCATCCCCTCTTGGCGCAGATCGCACTCACCGTGCATATACTTAATATACGTATGACCCGATCTAGATTCCCTCCTCGCGGCGCTTAATCAACTCGTTGACAGCCTTACCGGCCTTGAACGCATTTTAACTACGCCCATTCCTTTCTCGTGAGGACGCAATCCTTATCTTCTTATCTTCTTATCTAATTAGAATCTCAAGATACTCGATTCATCTTTGGGTCGTAACAGTCATCTATTGCCTTGCATTGGTAAATACTTGTTTCGTCCCTTCGTCTCATCCCCCCCGATGGGATCTCACCGAACCTACTCGCAGCCATTCCAGATCTGGTCCGCTTTAAAATGGATAACCATCCCCGCCACAATACTCGCTGTAAGTACGCCATTATCCGGCTATAACCTCCCATCCCTCCCCATTTGATACGAGCTGACTATGTTTTCAGAGTTTTATTTTCTTTGGGTTTCTCGTTGCAGGCGAGGAGATCGAGGGTGAGTTTCAGGCAGATTATCAATGGGTTCATCATTTCCTGACAGACTCAACCCATCTGCTTTGAAAACTTAGACCCCTTTGGGTACGACAAGAACGATCTTGTGAGTTTCATAACATACATATCATGAAGTCATCGAGGTCTCTAATCAGATCCCCTCCCGGCTAGAACCTCGACCATTTCACACACAACATAATCCGTAAGTTACATTCCGCCCCCCCAAAGATACTACCTCGAGTCCAGGACAAAAATAACGACAACACGTATACTAACACTATAATCTAGGCAACGAACTACGCGCTCTGACGTCAACGATCCCTCCAGATCCTGCACGCTGGGTATTCGTCCCTGAGAATAACCTCTTGTTTACTTCAGGTCTCGACGAACGCGTGCCGCCTAACGAATGGGTCAAGTTGGGGTATGCGAATATCGAACGCTCCCTGAACTCGACTTGATGAAGAACGTTTCTTGACCTTTAACCTTGATAAGACGATTTGTTTGGACCACCTTGTCGGACGATATAATATACAATGCTGGACGCTTTCTTCCAGATAGGTAGACACTAGAAATGTAACTTGTTCAGTTTTCGCACACTGATAGCCGCAAACACGGCCTTTATAGTTGTGATATAAATTAAGCGTTGTGCGTTGGTTGTGCGATTGCATAGTTGACCAGCGCTAAAAGACCTAATTTTAGAAAACGCCAGGGTCCCGGGGAGAATTCCCACAACCCATGTATTTTAAAAATAAACCGTGTACAACCGAGAGGCCAATGCAACCCACGGAATGGGTTCCCACCTTTCAACTTTGACTTCAAACAAGCATGGCCGTTAAGACTTACACCTGGGTCTCCCTTTGGTTCCTGCTCACCGCGCCAGTTATACTTTGGGATGTGGGCTATTGCTTCATGCGGTAAGTTCCTCTGGCAAATAGGATCTTGTTCTCATTGCAATCTTTTTTTAGGCCGCGATCTATGAAGGTCAGTGAACCGCAGCACTGGATTTTCACTATGTATTGACGATGAATCTTAGGGAGGGGACCTGCATTGGATATGGTCCCCTTACGCGATATATCAGGAGGTCAGGCTCTCATTCAGTTTGTAGTCGATTGCCTAGCTAATATGTCCCTTAGGTCGATCTTGTAATTGTATTTTTTTTCCGGGGAAGTACGGACCACTCATGTTCCCATAGGTTTATGGCTTGCCAGCTCTCCTAGAAGGAGATGGGTTCACGAACGCGCAATGTACGTCTCCTTGTTACCTTACTAATAAAATTGTCTACTGATATCATTCATCAGCCCTTCTGAACGTATTCGAAACCATTCTGAACATTACCTATCTGTACTACGCCCACGTTGTCGGTTGGGCGCCAGCGACTCTGATTGGATTCACCTCGGCCTCACTCACGCTGGCCAAAACCGTCTTGTACTGGCTTCAAGAATATTTCTGCAATTACTGCGCAGTTGGTCACAACTCGTTTTATGACTTGGTTATTTATTGGATTATACCCAACGGGTATGTCCCTCCCTCCTTATTTTCCTGCGCCCGTTCATTGAGTACAATGACTTATCGACTTGTCGTTCAACAGGTTCTGGCTGCTCGTCCCGTCTCTTATCATCGTTCGGCTAGGCAAGGATCTCATCGAGTCCCTCGATCTTGCAGCCAAAGTCTCACCGAATAGCTCAACGAAAGCTTCTTCGCGCAAATCTCAATGAATTGCTGTAATCGATATACTAGTAGGAATAGGAAAGGACTGTTTTGCCAAGTCAATAAAATGTACCTACTGCTGCTTGCTCGGCTTGATTATATCCCGTAATCGGGCAATAGTTCGAGACCATGGTACATACTGCTTCTACTTGACATGATAGGCACTGGTAAATGCGATCACTCGTCCCAGATTTTGCGAAGCGATTGTGATTCTCAAGATGTACAGTAATGGGCTGCTCCTTGAACCATCCAAATTTGTTTTGGGTGTTGAAAAAATTTGAGGCCATCTCTGACTGAGATTTCTCGTAGACATATTGATGCACCTGTTTTTAATATAACTGTCTACTATTATTGCACGTTGTGTGGGGTACTGTAGTCATCGAATGAAATCTTCAAAATTCACTTTATCATCATTCCTTGAACCAGTGTCGGTCAATGAAGTTCATGATTTCTCCAATTTTGTATTGATTTCAGTATAACCACCAAACCATTTGGCGGATGGCCTCAAAATTTTAATCACACATAAAAGTTATATATATGAGTATATGTTCTGAATTTCAGCCCCCCAGTCATGATTAGTTGCGGAGAAATCCATCACTTTAGTGTCAAGGGTTTTGGCAATATAGGTTATTACGGTTACGGTCCGGTTATATCCATGCTAGTCCCTAATTTGGTTTGTTCGACCATGACTACCATTGATCCAATCATCGTATCTACTAATCAAAGTAAAAACCCATCGCCACAGGAAGCAGGAGTGAAGCCAGAACACTGGGTAGACCTTAAAGGAAGCACGTTTCAGAATCCATGGCCAAGCTGGCGAACGGCGCACCTAAGTGAAAGATTCGGGGTAAGTAACTAAATTTTATGAGTGTATTTTTCGGCATTTAACGAGAACAGTGGGGACTGATCACTTAAATTAATTCATGTAACAAATACTAAACAGCAAAATTATTACAAACTGTAAACAGTCTGCAGCAGATTTGTGACAAACTGTGGTTACGATCAGTGATTTTTGATGATTATTGATCCGTAAGTTGTGAATTTCATGCAAACAGAACAGTTTACTACAAACACGATTAAGGGCAGCCTGTGTTTTTTGTGCTCTGAAACATGGAAGTACTATGTATGAATCGAGATACTATATGTGGTGATCAATGATCCCTAATATAAAGACTCAACTTTGGTTGTAGTGAACACCGAACTGTGGTGCTGTCGAACATTATGCTGTACTTTAAAAATACAAACATCAAGCTGTGGTTTTGCGAAACATTGCTGCTAAATAGCGAACTGTGGTTTTTGCCTGTCTAAGCTGTGGTTTTGTGAACTGTGGTTTCAAGCTGTGGTTTTTGTAAGCTGTGGTTTTTGCAAAACATTGTTGCTAACAGTGAACTGTGGTTTTGCTGGCCAGTATAAAATTAAATAATCGCTACTTTACACAAATGTCAGAATATTTTAAAATATATTACCATGAAGTCTTTGGACTAGAGCAAGTGCATTGATCCATAGTTGTGCTACTTCATGTTCCTCTGTAGCTCCTGTATAAAGCTGTAGCTCGTTATCAATATACAGAAGCTCTGTTTCTGTAAAAATACCCAGAGGTGGATCAACAGACACTTCGTTGAGATTTGCAGGAGGGCCAGTATGACCTAGCCATGATGTTGCTGCTTCATTTGACTGGTTATTATTTTCACGAGACTCAAGTAATGTCTCATCTGTAAGACCCTCCCAATCAACACCAAAAACTTCTAACTCTTCGCTATTCATTGGCTCTGTTCCAGCTGGAAGCTGATATCCACGAACACCATGTACAAGCATGTCAAAGCCAAACATATCAGCAGGGGAACGATTTGGGCCATTTTGGATTTGAATTTTGTGCTGATTCCACCCTGCAGCAAAAAAATCGAGTTGTTGGTTGATTGTTCCCAAAAAAAGGTAATGAAGGAGCCAGATATGATGGATGTTGTTAATGTTAAGCCCACAGTGTAGCTCAAGCATCAGAAACATATCTGCCCAGGCTGAACCCACTTGGGCTGTAACATCAACCCAGAGTCTTTCGATTCGTACATTGTGGACACTTCTTAATTTTTTTTTAGAACATAAGTTTTCAATAAAACATCTATACAATTGATACTTACCTTCCCCAAATATAAGACCCTCTGTTTGGCCCCATATGTTCCTCCATCCATGCTGCAATGAAGAGATTTTCTAATCCATGATCTCCACGAACTCGTGAAGGAACTCCAAACTGATCAGCACCCATTAAAAACAGCTCCAAAACTGTCTGGGCTCTATTGTTATTATGTGCTTTGAGTCCAGTGATAAGTCGTGAATATCCATCAATGAATCCATGAATAACAATTCCCCAACGAATTAATCCTTAATAAAATTGAAAGCTTATTAGAATATTATGCATAGGATAGTAGTATGATTAGTTTACCATGCTGTCCATCATGATGCCATAATGAATTTGGGCCTGGAACATTATAAGTACGCCGCCGAATTTGAATACGTTGAAAAACACGTTGAACAGGATCAACACGTATTAATGATTGCCGTATACGTTCACGGGAAATACGGTGTCCCAAGCGCCGTAACATGCCTTCAAACATAGTAATTCCAGCTCTGCGGAAGTGACGACGCAGTCTTATTAAAAGACCATCAAGATCATCATCAGAAAGGCTGGATATTGGCCCAGTAAATGAAGAAATAAATGAAGACTCCATATCTGGGGTATTTTCACCTGTAGTTGATAGGTATTGATCTGAGTTATGACCTTCAGAGGCCGACATTGACAAAACCGGATCCTGCAGAGTATTGTTTTCATTACGTCTCAGTGATGAAGGCTGTTCCTGTGGCTGGGCAATACCATACTGGAGTAGATGTTGTCGTACAGTTCTACGGCTAACTCCAAGAAAACGGGCAATACTTGACGTGGATCGTAAAGAATATGCCCATTCTAAAAAAGTGGGATCAATGTATATGGATGGCCTTCCATAGCCACCATCATGATGTGTTTCCACAACTGAAGGAAAACCATGATGTGATTCATCCATCACCTGTTGATATTGTTGCCGTATATCTATCTGCATAATAGCAAGATTATGACAGATTAGCTGGTGTTCATGTGGCTCAAAAATATGAGAATACTATATATTGAATATTAGCATAGTATAGCATGTAGTAATTTAAAATTGCAACTTCGTTAACGAGACTAATATATTGATCAAGATCATCTCCCAATCGCCATAGCACTACAGTATCTGCTGATGTTGTTATAGCTTCACGAATTTTTGATTCAAATTGATGATAATGAGAGCGAAAAGCATGCAGAAGTTCAGCAGCTACTGTTGTTGAAAGCGAGTTTGCAGCCATAGATGGTAAAAAGATAACGATGATTTCAATGTAAACCAGACTCATCTTCTGATTTTAATATGTACAAATAGATTAAGTAATCTGTCAATTATGGTTGAAATCGTTATAGTTCACCATATATAGCAAAAATGTCTCAAGTGTCAGCTGGTATGAAGTTCTATTAATATGCTATAATAGTTT
>JASFDA010000266.1:0-12013 GCA_036936965.1 Cystoderma amianthinum
TACAGACGCTAGTAGTAAGTGATATTCACATAAAGATATATATATATGGACCTCATGACATCTCACTACATACGTTTATCATTAGTTTCTTGGGGTTCCCGGAAGGGGAGTGTCGGTCTTTAACCTTGGACCTGGTAACACAAAGGAAGTATAACGCCGCACAACGAAAAGGTCTTAGGCATTCATCGATGCATCAAGCGATTATTTTCTTTAGAATCCTGTCAAGTGGCGGAAGATCGCTGATACATATGTTGGTTCTCATTCAAGTGCTATCAACTGCTGAAAGCCTGACGGGTATTGATCATGATGCGCGGCAGTTATTGTCATCGTTAGTAGTCAGATGGTAACATTATAATACTTCTACGTGACTATGTATGTAAGATCCTTTTCAACGTTCGGATATAAAGGGACGCTCAACTACTCAAGACTAAGCCGCAGGTTCCCACTCATCATCGAAAATTTCAAGCTGGCTTTTTGCCTTTGTCATTATAACGGTCCTTGACCCGGTCGCGGTACGGTTTATCATATGGGTAATTTATACTCTAGGACCCAAGGTCCATTTCTTAGGGCAATGAAAACCTCATGAAGGTTCGGCAAACTTCCTCTGACCCTAATTCCATCCTCCCTGGTTGGAACCCACTCGGTTGTTTTGTGTAAGTATAATTTATAGTTCAAGATATCTTGAAATGTGAATGATTTGAATGCCCTCAGAGATCGGGGGAAGATACGAGTTTTGCATGGGGCGTCATTCACTAGCATAACCATGACACCGGCAGCTTGCATGAGCCTGTGTACTCCCGGAAACTTTGCCTTCGCTGGAGTAGAGTTTCACAACGTATGTATTCTTACTACTCAAATGGACGAAACTGACAATCTTCAACGCAAACCACTAGAAATGCTGTAGGTTCACGATTCGTGATTTGTGAAACTACATTGAGCTCTAACTATTTCCAGGGTGATTTTGCGATACAGATTAATGTCAGCGCGCCAGCTAGCGCCTGTAATGACGCATGTGCTGGCGATAGTACCTTGACATGCGGTGGGATGAACACCATCCAGATATTTGCCAACACTGCAGCAAACGTGATTCATCCCAGCAACAAG
This sequence comes from Cystoderma amianthinum, assembly GCA_036936965.1. Classification (NCBI taxonomy): domain Eukaryota; kingdom Fungi; phylum Basidiomycota; class Agaricomycetes; order Agaricales; family Squamanitaceae; genus Cystoderma; species Cystoderma amianthinum. Next base: position 1,105 of record JASFDA010000266.1, read on the forward strand.
CCTTTTGTTGGGACGTGGCAGTACAAAGGTTGTTTCTTGTAAGTTCGATTATATCCACGTGCTTTATCTTCTTGGGACATAATGAACTTGTGTGATAGGGACCTCGGTCCCCGTGACTTTCAGCGTTTGGAAGGGTTATCCGGGCCTGTAACCGTGGAAACGTGCACCACCGCCTGTAAATCTAGTGGTTTTATTCTCTCCGGGTTAGAAAATGGGGGAGAAAGTTGTACGTTCTATCAGAATCTTTGGTCCATATATGTCTTAAGTTGGTGCTCTAGGGTGCGGGAATGCGATGCTGGGAGGTGCGAAAGTAGCTGACAGTGATTGTCTTGTTGCATGCACCGGGGATCCATCAGAATTTTGTGGATCCTCTGGTTCAAATGATGGCCAAGGTCACGCTCGAATAACAATTTATGAAGATACTTCGGCTGCACCAGTCAATCTACAGAGCTGTTTAACAGCATCAACGGGTGTCGAGCATATCTTTCTGACACCTGTTTTCCAAAATGGCTCGTCGATCCCGGGTGTTGAAACGATGGGTGCTATAGTATCTGATTCGACTTTCCCTCCGGGATTCTATATATTATCGGTAAAATTCTGGCGTACTAGATGGTTAAAGGATTCAAATTGACTCGTTTGACGATTGTAGATTTGCAATTGCGGCGATGATGATATAAACTTGGGCTTTCCCACGCCTGGGGTTTTAAGTGCAGAAGCATCGTCGTCCTTTACATTGTTCTTTACAGCAAACGTCGGGGATTCTCCAACGATGACCGATGGAGACCTTATAACACCTTTAAACGGATATTGTATGATGGTACGTGGATAAATGCCCTTCATTTACGCATGGAATGTGTTAAATCCGATTTATTGTAGCCAAATCCCGCCAACCCCATTGGCCCACTTTTCCAACCTCTTGTATTGGGCGTTAATTCTCGTGCGGATCTTTGGGCCCTTTGTCCCAACATTACCGCAGGTGGACGTCTTGACATCGTATTTTCTCCTATCGACGGTCACGCAAACTATGTGAAGAGTGATTGTGAAGCTATCTTCATAGAGATGCTTACAACGGAAACATCTATAGGTTCACCTTGAATATTCAGTTTTTCGCTCATTAAGTACACTTATTGAAAAGTTTTCTGTCCGTTATTGTCCACCTTATTCCTCTGATGCAAACACCCTCAGAAGTTCGCCATGTTCAATGTATAACGACGAACTTCATTATTGTCACGTAAATGCCGCAGTACTCTGGCCCGGCCTTGTCGGTTCATTTTTTCTATTTGCGCACGCTATTAGTATTATGATTTTCTTTCTTGCTAAGCGCTTGTCAAGAGAAGTAAAATTGATTGACTGGTTTCAACCTCAAGCTCGGCCCGCCACTCCTGTGGCTGTGTCCTGGCCCATGCGACATTTTTTCTTCTCTTGATCATTTTCTTCACATTTTGAGAACTCTATCTTGCAGTTTTCCGTACGACATAGATGATGCGCCGTTCGTGGAGTTTGTGGGTTGATGAAACGTTCGATTGTCCTAGGCTGTTCGTCCCTTCAATACTCGAGTATCATAAGCCCTCCTAATCACGGTAACCACAAATAGGCCTGTGTCTCGGAGTACGATTCAATATCTCAATGAGCGATATTGAGAAGTTCTAGACCACCAGGATGAGAGCATGCCCTGCTAAAATATGGTTACGTGAATAGCATATATCGGCATTCATATCTCCCTTTATTTATACGTCCTTTAGCCCAACACAGCTTCCCCAATTCGCTATGTGTATAAGGAGACCATCCCTCAACGTTTTCGCGTCCTTTTGTGGTAATATATGCACTAACGACTACTAGCGTCTGGTGCGCATGAAGACACAATAAAACCTTCAACAGCTTAGTTCCACAACATAAGCTATAGAAGGCGTCACTATAATCAGACCCAGACTGTGCACGCGACCAGCCCTTTCTTTCGTACTTCCCGCCCTCATTCATTGTTGAATTTGCGATACCTCTATTATTTACCCAGCTTACTCGGTGTGTATGCGCGGCAGCGTGAGTGATAATTCATGTCCCCAATTACACAAAATTGATAGCACTCCAACAGCAAAGCAATCTTCGTTGGTATATAGGACAGCACAGTGCGTGATATACGAGAAAATGGAAGTAAGAGCTAGGTCGGGAGGAGTTCTGTTGCGAGAGGGTTTTATTTGACCTTTTGTGTTTTTTGAACCGGTGTTATGTATCTAGTTTGCCACTAATACGTAGGAGTCAGTTTTTTTTGACGAACTGACACCAACCATCATGCATCAACCGTCATATACTAAATTAACGTACCAGAAAGTAGCCAAGACGCGGTGCGTGCGGCGACTTGTGTAGTCATGATGTCATTGATATCAGAAAGATTGGAGGAGATGCGATACGAACTCACGTGCTAGCGGCAACAAAAGATAATCAGGGGGTTCGTTGAGAAGGTGACAGTGTTGAGATCATAACTCTTAAATCATCAGACAACGAGAAAAGTATATTAACTAGCCCCATATCAAATGAAAACTTTCAATTTCTCATCGTTATGTCAGAGAGGCAAACAACATGGATTGTTGTCGACGACACTGACTCAAATATCATGTACAGCAACCTCCCGTCAGCAGTCTGGGTCAATGAAACTGTGGATATTTCCAATCCAACAAATTCTCCGCCTCCCCAATACGGAACTTTACACAAAATCCAAAACAAACGCCATATGCATAATGATCTATATTTCACCTTAATCTATACTGGTGCGTGCTCTTAGATCTTCAAGCTCATAATAATATCATTGCTATCATAAATCAAAGGATGGAGCAATATATTTGCCGTATTTCCAAACACTGACGAAAGCGCCATTCTATCATGTACTCTGAATGGTCAAAATTTGACTATTACACCCGACAAGACACTAGAAACATTACGTTGCTTGAACGGCAACACAAAATTTAGCACCCATGATGTACCAAATTCAAACCCCACATTTGGACGCTTCACATTCAGTGTCGTAGTAAAGGAAAACTCTACTTTTTCTTTCGACTATCTACAATATGAATCAAACGTCATGGTAACAAATCAGGACGTGAGGATTTGGGCCCCCACATCCAATGGAAAATTTGGGTCTCAAGGAGACAGCTTAGATTTTAATTTTACGAGTAAGCAAATTGATATTTAGTGTATGAAACTGTTCAAAGTTCGCTCTGGTATTAGATCCATTAGCGGCTCATGGAGACAGCTTAGATTTTAATTTTACGGGTAAGCAAATTGATATCGAGTATATGAAACTGTTCGAGATTCACTCTAATATTAGGATATTCTCTGAGCATTTACGGCTCGTTCGCCAACCAAGATTCGCACATACCTTCTCCAGCTTCATATTCCGTGGATGGGAATCCTCCAGTAAACTTCACTATCAATAATCCCGCTAGCAATATAACCGAGGCCATAGATAATATGATTATAATTCAAACTCCTCGATATTCTCTTAATCAACATCACTTCCACCTAGACTTTTTGGGAAACAGAGCTACTGTTCCCCTTACTTTGGATTCAATTATAGTTCAGAATATCACTACGCCCGCCATTCTTTTGGACTCTTTTCCTCTTCCATCCATGCCACCTCCAGTCTCCTCCTCGCGCCATTCCTCACACCATGTCGGACTCATAGTTGGGGCCGTAGTCGGTGGGGCCACATTCTTAGTTCTGATAATAGTCTCATTCTTGTTGCATCGAAGACGGCGACTTACTTCTTTGCGTGGAGGAATGGCAGACTCATTTGACTCTAATCTTGTTGTTAAACCCGGTCGAGAACAGCAGAGCACGAGCCAAGGGGAGTTGAGTGTTGCCGAATCAGAGTGCGTAGAACTGAATTTTGTTTATTAAACCATCTCATGATTGCGACTCTCAGGTTGTTCTCAACAACTTCGAAACCTCAGTACAGTGAATATCAAATTCATAAACCTCGAAATGTAGAGAGAATACCTTCTTTACCTTTCTTTGGTGGTAAACGCCTTCAGTCTCAAGATTATGGACATGGTCGTGATCAAATCACTCAACTGCCTGATGAATCCAAGGTAATTGATTTATATCCAAGGCATAGTGCGATCGGATCCGTTGCGTCAATTCCTCTCCATGGGAATCATCAACAGTTGTCTGGAGGCAAAGAGCCACAACATGTATACGTGGCGGAAGAACTTAGTAATTTTGGAGAAGCTTTTTGATGATTCGACATTTTTATGTCATTTAATTAATTTACCAAAGATAACATAACAAGTCAATACCCAAGGTCGTAGAAGCATCTAGCATCATAAATCGACTGTTATAAATCACAATATATCTATTCCCAAGCGTACGCTCAGCTAAAATTGCGACTCCCCTTGATCGAGAGTCGAAATCCTCCCGATCTTTCGTTCTTGGTGGAAAATGTCTCCGGACGGCCCGTTTTGTGGCTGTGTCCGCAAATGTAAAGTTGTGAAAATTTCTTGTCTCCCAACTACTTATTAGTATGTAACATTTCCAATCGACATCAGCAAACTTTGTTATTACCGAGTGCGCTATGAGTAAGCATGGTTTTTCGTATGTCATTTTCGCGACTCTTTATCACTCAAATTGCGTATCAGATATCTGATAAAACATCCTTAGTTCAACATCAATCGTCTTTAGAGCTCTGACCTCTCTGTTATTTTCTGCCTCCCTTGATCGACAACACCTTGCAGGATGATGAACTTGCTGTGGCCCCGTGACTACCTCTAGGGTATGAGCTTTGCGCTCACTTCGACCCGGGTCTCGATACAAGTCCTAGTTGACGACAACACGTCACTGCCCCTTTTCGGCGCACTAGCTTGATGAGTTGTTGAAGCACGTTGTGAAATTCTGGGGAGCTCTAAGGCTGGGTGCAGTGATCGATGAAAGTGGGTGTCCTTGATTTTTTGCTTATTACTTTTTAGTTTGAACCTCATTCTGCCAAATGACCACTGCAAGTGCTAACGCTTATCTTTGATTTCCCAGGTTCTACATCCCAGGTTCTACATACCTGCTTTTTTCCTCGAATCTTACCATATACTATGAACCCATCAATTCATGTCGTTTCTACGTCGTCCCAAAGTGCTTTATGTCAGGAACTCAACCCAGCAACCACGCCTCCAGCACATGTTGGAATGGGCTCAGACTCCGAACAGCAAGGGCTTTCATTCCTATTGCTATATATACGACGTTATTTACAGGTACAAACTGCCACCATCAGTCGACTTTGCCTCTAAATTTCGGCTTCGCTACGCGCATGTGGGGTTTTTTATGCTCGGGCCCCCGCTGTCAAAAATTTTCATCCCTCATCAACACATCCATATTCGCTATTCAGTCATAAAGGTCCAGCCCTATGCGCTATCTGAGCCAGTATACTATCTCCACGTGTCGAAATGGATTCCAATCATCAAACAGAACGAGTCTTTGTTCTAACGGCCATGTACATGGAATGTAAGGCGCCTTCACCAGAGATGGTACCGAGTTGACATTCATATTTAGGCGGGATCGACACCACATTTGCGCACGAAGGGGCTAATTAATTCATCGTTAGGGCTGTGGGTTTGGTGGGTAAATGATATGGGCCTCAAGGTGGGTGGTCTGGCAACACGCGCCTAATCTGCAGATAGTTACAAAGTAGGTCAGTAATATCGACTATTATCTTCTATACAACTTCTCGTGATAATAATGCCATTTAGTGTACTCCTCAAAATTCGGCCGACATCTGTTGACTCTTGAGCCTAACGCAGGCTGAAGTAGCTGATATGGATTTCCAATTCGGATACGTCATCTGCATCTTGCTAGCGTGGTGTAAGGGTGTGAAGCTTGCTCGACGCCTGCGTGGCACTGTAAAAAGGCTTAACGATTGAACACATACACCCTACAACGTGTAATTTGTAAAACGTCCCTTCTTCATGTATTACTGCTAAATAGTACATAAACTCGTCGCGCCTAAAAACGAAAAACAAAACAAAATAAAGTCCTGACGCTGCATATAATATCGAAAAGCTATTACCCTTTCCTGACTTGGTATCTGCCTCAGTGGCAATATTCAGGAGGGGAATTTCTCGGTACTTCTTTTATCTCGTCAGCTGTGATATCGGTGCCAATACCCGTCGTCGCGGGCACCTTTCTCGGGCCAGGTCGCCCCGGCGATGCACTTCGTGTTAAGTGAAAAGGATATGGAGCAATCATATGCATGTTTCTTGTGTTAAAATCATTCTGCGTGGCATTCTCCATTGTATAAGAAAAATTAGATGCTGAAAAGGCCGATGAATGACGGAAAGGGAGTCCGGAGCCAGAACCTCCGGGCTCATGCGTCGTTGTTGAGTCTTCAGTCGCTTCCCCATCTTGGTCGCGAGTATGATTCGATTCGCGCGACCGTTTTCGTCGACGGAACAAGAGAAAAACTGCCAAAATCAGAACAGCAAATCCTCCGATGTTGGCACCAACAATGATCCCTACAAGAGAACTGGAGTGGGACGCACTATGGCTTACAGTAGTAGTAACAGCAAAATCTGAGGTCGACGAGGGAGCTGCACTGATTGTAATAGTGACATTGACAATTCCTGAAGATAATGTATTCCCGGGGGTAGCCGTAATAGAAGATAATGTGTTCCTGATAGTACTCGTGGTTTGAGGTGGTGTATTCCCAGTAGTAGCAGCGGTAGAAGATGTTGTCCTCTCGGTTGATGTGGTAGTCGAAGCGGTAGGGGTTGAGCTACTGTGAATAAATGGTGTCCTTAAAAAACAAAAGGTCACGATTATATCTATTGGGAAAGGTGTTGTGCACACACACTGTCGGAGACAGGGTACTCACTGAGAGTTCACCCCTAACCGCCACAAGCCTGAATGTATCTGAGTCGTCAAGGACCTTTGCATTATCATCGAGTGCCCTTAGCCAGTAATTACTGAGGTAGAATGACGTTAGTCGCTCATGCATAGTATCACGTTTTCTTACCCGTCTGCTACATCTGATATTTGGACAGTCGTCATGTCCAATGAGGTTGAAATCAGATCGGTGAGTACAGGAAAGGATCCACAGAAACAGGCAAGGAGGATCTGGAATTTGGGCCTATTGATAAAGTAAGAAGTAGTTGGGATGAGTAGAAGTCCAACGAACGGGTCAATGAGTGGATCGGATGTCCAAGTGACCATGGTGCTCCCAGAATCATCTAGGTTTCCAGGAAGATTTAGCTGAAGACCAGAAACAAGGGAGGCAGTAATGAGGAGGAGGCTAAATGTTATATTTAATATAGCCCTTAATAGAGAGCTCAAAACTTACACAATTATGTTGAGCTTCCCAAGGAAAGGAAACATGTTGAAACCTGACACGTTGAGAACCTGACGCGTCGAGATGGAGAGATGTTTCTGGGAATTCAGTAGCACCAAATTGCTCAGACTACTTATAAGTAACGTGTATTGTCGTTAAGTGGAGCAACTTCATCATCTGAATTGAGTCCAAGGGAAGTTGGCTCAAGTGTTGAATGATCATGATACGAATACTCACATGCTTGTGAACGATTGATTCTCTCATTATTGGTTAGACTATCACAGTACGGCCTGTAACCCGTTATTAACTTTCTATACAATTGATATAAAATCTTACTGCGGAACAGGGTGAAGCCCTCTATTGAGGAAACACCTCTGCATAGCGGCGCGGCTGTCATGTGAGTATGATAAATGCAGAAGATTAATTTCATTTACTCGAATCTTACCAGGCAACTATTAGTTTTAATTTCCATACCAGGTCGAATTGAGTGTAGGAGGATATTGTGAGTGGGTAGGCGAGAAATGGATAGGCCAGAGATGCTTGCAGCGGAACATTTTTCATCGTAAACTTGTTTTGCAAACCATCTCACATGAGGTCGGCCCGTTGCGCCTGTGGCTGTGTCCAATTATTCTGTCAAGGTTCCGAAGTGATGTACTCTTGCTGAGGTGTGTTGTCCCTAGGCATGTAACTTTGGGCCTTGCTAGCGTCGTCTCTGCTCTGGTTCTCGCAGTTATGTATCCACAAAGTCAGATAAAGGTTGTTTTTAACTGATTTTGACCACTTTGTGATATCTTTTACAAACAACGTCTTGGCATGAAACTGTACTATCGAGTAAGTTAAGCTGATCACTGTTTCAGAGCGCGAGTGCTGACCATAATTATTTCAGCCCCCAGAACAATATAGGGGAGAGCAGGAACCTCATAGGCACCTACTTTGGTTCTAGGTCCTGTACGAACCTTTGACTTTGCAAAGAGGCTTTTGTGCATTCTGTGTATTTTGCGGCGCACATTCTGTTAACCAGGATTAGTTATAGCACCAGTGTGAAGCTTACTCGACCTTCGTGTACAAATTTGAACCCTTAAGGTATGCTGCTAGGTATGAAACACTCTAACAAATCACTGCTGAAATTTATGCTTGATAGTACGTCTCCTGGAATTCTCGGCGCTATAAGACCCAAAACAGAAACAGGGCAACAAGCCCTCCAATGTTGGCTCCAACAATGATCCCTACATGAGAGCTAGCGTGGGAAGCGGCAGGGCTAACAGTAGGAGTGCTAGTAGGAGCTGCGGTGGTAGAGGCTGTAGTAGCATTGGTAGAAGACGTGATAATGAGAATTGCTGAAGACACTGTCATATTCCCAGTGGTAGTCGTAGCTATGGTAGTTGTAGTGCTAACGCCAGGTGGTAGTGTCCTGAAAAAAGGTCATAATTATATTCATTGATAAAGACAACGTACATACGAGCTCCCTGGCGGTAGAGGACTCAATGAGCGCTCACCGTTAAATGTCATGAGGATGAAGGCATTTGAGTTTGAAATGATCCCTTCATTATCGTCGAGTGCTCTTAGCCAATAATTGCTGACATATAATTATGTTAGTCGCTTGGAGAAATATTATGTTTCCTTACCCGTCGTCCACATTTGGGATTCCGACATTTACCCGTCCCGATGAAGTTGAGGTGTTGTCACTGAGAATGGTTTCATAAGTAAAAGTTTGACAAACGGGTCGAATGGATCGACTGTCCAAGTGACTACCGTGTTCCCAGAATCATCAAGATTTCCAGGAACATTTAACTGTATACCAGAAACAAGGGACGCGGTAGTGAAAAGGAGGCTAGATGTTATGGTAAATACCGAGCTCGAGAAACAGAGAGTTGGAAACTGACGCAATTATGTGGAGCATCTAGTCCAGGGTCCTCAACTCGTAGGGCAGGTTATGGAGGGGGCTGAAGCAACAGGAGAAAGTGGTGCGTTGAAACTGTGGCGAATTTAGTGCCACAAAACCTCCACTTATACGTGGTATTGCCCCAAGTCAAACAACTTGATCATCAAATGGGTATCTGATTTTTTCCGCAGCCATTGGGTAGTGCCACAAAAAGCAGCGGCGCGTACAGCAGTATTGATAGGGGATAGATTCTCGCGCCTGCAACGAATATTTCACTCCAGATCCAAGTCTTTGTGTGTAACCTGCACGTTAAGCCATTGGGGGGGCACGTGCCATTGGCGCGGTGCTGGCCATGAGAGTTTCGGGTTGAGTCATAGTAGCCCTGCAGAATGAATTGTAAACTATAAGATGATGGCCAATCATTATTTGACCTCCATTTCTAACCATAACCAGTGGTACATCTTTGCATCGCCCACATACGTTCTTCCAATTCATCACCGTTTTTATCCCCTGCTTTGGCTGAGGATCTCTACCCAAGTTCTTCATAAGGAAGACACAACGGCGAGCCAAACTATGGACTGGCTGGGCATGGATGCTGACGAGATGGGGTCTAGGTTTGCCGGAAAGTAAGCGGTAGGGTTACGAATGCTCTTCGGTTGAATGGTCACCAGTCCTGTGGTCTGTCCTTCGTTATCCAAGAGCCCCAAGAACTTGATAATATCAGTGTAGGAACAGAATAGCATACTGCGGAAAGATTGCAGCGAAGTCATCATGTGTGTATTATTCAGCTATGCTGTTTATCAAATATCATGATATTTTGTTAGGATCAGGTCGACGCACATTTTGAGCAATAAGGCGCTTTTTGAAGTGGTGAAGATGTCAAGGTCAGAGATGGCTGATATTATGTGCCGCCTTTTGAGCCTCAGCGTGTTCTTCCCATCAATGTTGTACAGTTTTACATGTGAAGCGGTAGGTGCAGAAGATTTACTTATGTTGCAAATTACTAACGAAACCGTTGTGGGAGATCGGTCCGAGCTCCTGTGGCTGTGTCCTCGGCCTTTTTCGTAAGGAACGTTTCTCTGTCTTTATTATAGTTTATATGAATGTTTCTAGGTACGAGGGAAAACTTCTGCAGTATCTGCTACTAATAATGAAATATAGACTTCCTCACAAAACTCCCGTGTCGCTGAGCGCACGCATTTAACTTGAGGTCATACACCGGGGCCGCACAGACGTCAAACAAGGACAATTTTTAACATCGGCAAGGGGTCAATGGGGTGGGTGGTATCCAATTGGTCAAATAGGAGTTGTGGTCTCATTCTTCTTTATCATTTTAACATCTCTTTTATCGTCCCAAATCCCTTTTATGACTCCTTCTCTTTCTCATACACCGATGAGTCTAACGTATTCCATAGAGATAGGCTATGTCACCAAGCAGACCTGGAAGACAATGCTGGAGAAAATCGAGAGTAGAGCAGCCTTCTGGCCACTATTTCTTCTATACCGGGCAGCATCAAACAGTGTACCGGACTCGTCTGAGCTATGGCTGGCTCAACATTGTACTAACGTCTATTAACTACGGTATGAAATCTTCATTCGCTTCAACCAAAAACGTACTCTTAGCTGTGACTCATGAAAATCTAGCTTCTGCACCCACCACGAGTTAGGTGAGTCGTTGGAGAGGGCTGAGTACAGTGGTTGAAGGTGGATATCTCTTCCCACTCCTT
>JASFDA010000267.1:0-19210 GCA_036936965.1 Cystoderma amianthinum
GTAGAAGCGTTAATAACGTATGCTGCTGCATGTCCCCTTATATCCGAATTCGTACAGATGCTTCGTCTAGCTCTCCCCGGCCTAAAATAAGCAGTGGATGGCGGTGCACTGCCAACATCATCAGTCGTCCTGTCAGTAGATGGCACTGTGGAGGAGTAACAATCAAGCTTTCAAGAAGGGGCGACGGATGTTGAAACGGGACGTTCGATGTTGAATTTACCAACTATAGAGTGAATGTCGAGTAGTCCCCGAAATGTCCCCGGCACATACCTGATATGCGATACGATACAGTGTGCAACAAAATGGCATTTTAATAACGTTCCATGTAGAATTTTCCCGCGTTCGCGTTACCGCTCCCATTTACCCGTTATTGAAAATTTACATTGTCTTGTCATTGATGACATCAGCACTTCTTTCTGTAATATCATCTGAGTATGTGGCCTGTTGCCAGTGGAAAATGGGAACACTGAAAAAAACTGGACCTGACTGAGGTAGACCACTATTATTTCGGTTCAGAAATGATTATCCAAGGTCTGATTCCTGATTCTCAAGGAGGCGTTAAGCGTGGGCATAGGTAGGTGTTTTTGACCTTGGCACTGATTTCGATTGTGCTTCTATATTTAAGTTGTCTGAACCAAACAAATGATCTTGTGCTGTAGCCGCAGCTGCCAGGTGAAGCTGAGCAAACTCACTGCGCTGTCACTGTGTGAAACGGGTTCCCAACACCGCACCCTGAAATCCGTCATTTGACTGTTGCTTCTACAAGGCTGTGCAATTGCTACGCTTTTACATAAATATCAATTATTTCTGAATCCTTCAAACAAGTGACGATGAGGTTCAGTTCGTCGGAGGACGAGCTCATGCTCGTCAACCGAATAGTTCTTCAAACAAATTCACAGGATTCTGGCTTTATTTCTGCAGAAAAAGCAGTTAATATCTTCGAGCGGACCGGGTTATCAATCAATATTCTACACGAAATATGGAACATTGTAGACGAAGACGATGATGGACAACTCTCGGAAAGAGAGATGGCAGCAGCAGTCAGGCTCATAGGGTGGGCTCAATCAGGAGAGAGAGTGAGCGAAGCGCTTCTTGAACGGCGTTCGTACTCCTCTTGTCTTCAAGATTATAGTCTGACAATCCGCTGTAGCTAGCCCTCTTCCTACAATAAAAGGCATCTCAGACCTTGCGTGGACACAGGGCATTTCACTATCCCAGTTCCCTCTCCCTACGATACGAGATCGACTTAATTTTCACCAGTTATTCCAGGATTCGCATCCTGTTGACGGTCTCCTTGATGGTTGTCCATTTGTTTCCCTCTTAGCAAAACCCACTCAATTGGTGCCTTTAGGAGATAAAGTTCGAGATATTTTCCTAAAATCTAATCTCTCTTACGATAATCTAGCCCAAATTTGGTTAGTAAATGTCGATGATGTATTAAAATGTCGTGGTTGACAATTCGATCTCTAGGAATCTGGTAGATACGCGAGAACGAGGATCTCTGGACTCTACCGAATTTTCCATTGGAATGTTCCTCATCCAGGCTTTGAAAACATGTCAGATATCAGCGATTCCATCATCGATTCCGAACCACTTGTATGAGCAGATATCTGATACTCCTTCATTATTCCCGACTTCGCCAACATCACCTTCTTCATATCTCAAGAAATCATTCGATGCTGCTCATCTTCGAACTATGTCACTCCCTTCCAAATTTCAGCTTGCTTCTCCACTACCCTCCGAGCCCAGTGACCATTGGTCAATAACCCCTGAGGAAAGACATCGTTCAGAACAATATTTCGATGTTCTTGATGTTCAGCAAACCGGCTTTCTCGAAGGAGATGTTGCTGCAAAATTCATGCTACGATTTAAACTGTCGGCAGGAGACTTAGCCCACATATGGTTTGTCCAAATTGCCATGTTTAGCTCTATGTAAACTCTAATGTGATGACAGGGAGTTATCTGATCTCAATGAAGACAACAGATTGACGCGTGACGGATTCGCCGTGGCCATGCACCTCATACGCTGTAAGCTCGCCGGCCACGATATACCCTTGACCTTACCGCCCTCTTTGGCGCCGTTGCACCCTAAAATGACACTTGCAACTCCTCCTTTAAGTCCGCTTCCCCCTAAACCCGATGTTGCAACATTCCCTTCCTCGCAGAACTTAGGATTGACCAACGGTTCGACGCCAAACCTGCGGCGTTCATTGACAGTGTTGCCAACTTATAACAGTATTTCTACCCCCAATCCCCCAGAAAACGATACTGTTGGTACGTAATTCCTTATTCTAAGAACTTTTCACCTTACCAAACAGTTATAGAAGACCCATTTGCAAGCTCTATTAAGAAAAAATCTTCCACCTGGAAAATGCGCTCGCCCGATATCGACAACGGCGCTTTTGATGAATTAAAAAATGAAACCAAAGGCCTTCGATCACAAGTAGAAGAGCTCATGAATCAACTGAGAAACCAAGGCGAATCTCAAGTATCTTACCAAAATCTTCTGAAGGCGAATGCAGTCCTGAAGTCTCAACTCCATGACATGGAACAATCACTGTCCCTGGTTCTATCGGCACACGAAGGCCAAGCTTCGACTGAAGAATTGACGACCCAGGTAACCCAGTTATCATCTCGAATTATGGATCTCGAGAATGAACGACTAGAGGTGGAGGAGTCATCGAGGCTACTTGCAGAAGTTTCGCAGTCTAATGAAGACCTCAAGCAACAAATTACTAATGCTCGAAGGGCAGAAATAACAGCAACCGAGGAGCTTACCGAGTCCCGAGGGATCGTCCAGGACCTTAGGCGGGAAGTGGCAGAGTGGAAGGAGAGGCATGAAAAGTTAGATGAAGAGCGAAATAGTCTTGTCGCCAGAGTTTCTGATATGCAGAAAGTTATCGCAGAGCCAAACTCCACATCAAGTATCCGAGAACTCAAGATGCTTTTGAAAGATGTTACGCGGGAGAACGAGAAATTGAAGGGACGAATCCGAGAGACAGAAAAGTCGATGACACAACTTCTTCTATCAAGCAAGGACCATGCCCGACAGGAAGAGCTTTTAGCCGATAACCGACGACTTACTAGCCAACTACGAGAATTGGAAGCAGTTGCCAGTCGCATACATTCCACCAGTGGAGACCAAAATCTGAGAAGGGCAGTGGAGGAAGTGAAACGAGAAAGCGAAGCACTTAAAGCGCAACTGCGTGAAAAGGAGCAGGCTGCTGCACAAGCTCAGACAACCAACGATCAAAGAATAGGGGAGCTACAGCAGAAGATCGACAGTCTTACGCGAGAGAATACCCACCTAAAACGAACTCGCCAGAATCTTCGTCGGGACTCTGAACATGATTCGTCGGTACCCCCACCTGCATACGACGATGCCTTCGTTTGACCTAAAATTATTGGATATTCTGATTTAGAGGAACTCCGAAACTATCTCTCTTCACTATAGCATTGATGTCTACTTCGGCTTCTGGGCATATACAGTGACTATTTTCGCACTGCTTCCAGGATTTTCATCCCACTCCTTTGCGACCGCTTTTAACAGGTCGTCATACTCTTCCTCCGAACGGATATAACCGAAGCCTCCACCGTCCAAAACCGGTATCTTCATTCCTCCCCAAATCCCTATCAAGTCGTCTCGCCCTTCTATCCCATCTTGACCAGCCCATTTCCCTGTAGGAATAGCACGCTCTTCGACATGAACATCAACAAACCCTGCCTGGGCTAGCATTTTTGGCAGATGGCCTGTAACGTTGACGAAGATGTCTTTCTTGTCCCACATCGCCTGCAGAGGCTTGTAAATACGATTTGTGATGGGACCTTCCGGCCAACCACCCATTTCACAAAGCTGTACCCAGCCACCTGGAGCAAGAACGCGGTGGAGCTCTTTCAAATCGCTCACCCATTCATCCTTCGTGATGGACCCGAGCATAAGGCGCTGGTGTACTAAAGTGAACGTATCGCTCCACTCCGACGGGAGCTCCAAAGCTGATGCGACGCAGAATTGCATATTATTAGGATGCTCTTTCGGAAATAGCACCGGTTCAATGTCACTCCCAATGAGCGTAGTTGATGGTGGTACTTCTTTGACCAGGTCGAGTAACCACACTCCTAGATATTGTATCTGCAGCGCTCCTATTTTACTGCAAATTGACAAACCTGGTCCTGTCCCACAGTCTAGCACTTTTGAATCTGGAGTCAGAACGACAGGCGGAAGTATTAGCCGTCCATCGTACAGGCGCCTTAAGAGCGCCTGTTGTTTGCTTAGCCTGCCGAAATTCACAGTACTATTGTATCAGTTTCAATTTATGAGTTTATTGCATACCGTGCTCTTTCCCCTTCATCAGAGGGGAGAATATAAATTGCCCCTGCTACTTGAGTGAAAAATCTGGGTTTATGCGGGATGGGGAGCATGAGATCTCTTCTCGAACTTTGTGGAATAGGAAGGGTATATATATGATACACATGTCGTTCACGGGAGGGCTCTATCCGGTAAGCCGACGATACATATATTCCCCCCCTCTCCATGCTCTTGTTTTAGTTTGTGTTAAATATACATATGCCAACGACGCTAAAATCTATCTAAAATCAGCCAATTCAAAATCATCGAGCCGGTTAATTTTGACACGTTGAACAGTAGGGCAGAGGGCTGCAACCTTAAGTAGAAAAGCTTCCTCTGTTAAAGAAGGAAAAATCTCTTCAGGCTGTTGCACGAAATATATGACTTTCAGATTTGGAACGAGAGCCAACCATGATGGCATGGCATTGACTGTTTCATCTGTAAATCGCATGAACCAATATGAATCAAGGGTTAACGATGTAATGGACGTGAGGGACGCTAAGATGCTGTGCTGAAAACCTTCGTTTACGTGTTTTTCGAACCACTCTTCGACCCCTGGAAGAGAAGCAAAGCGAAGGGTCAGGTCAATGCCACGAGGAATCCTAGCGACAGTCTTAAGAGCGTCATCGAATAGACTATATTTGAACGACAATGGACTGTAGTACTCTGAAGTCGCCGTTAGGGCCTGAATTTTAGGGAGGGCTCCTAATGGCTGTAAAAGCCAGGTGATATAAGAGGGATGAGCTGTGAGATCCCTAAGATTAGGAAGAATGGCTTTGGATAGTGGCGCAATCGCAGACGACACTGAGACACCGTATAGGTGGAGGGTGCTGATGGACGGGTGTCGAGTGAGAAAATAAGCTAAATCATCGCTCTCAACCGTTGCATGCTTTACAACAAGGTCCGCAGTGATCTCGAAAAGGGCTAGTGATGGTAAGGTGATGGAATGAAGAATGGTTTCCCAGTTTTTGGAAGAAATACCAGCGCATTTGAATGACAGATCAGTCAAGGTAAAAGAGGAGTGCCGTATCGCTGACAAAGTCCAATCACGGAATGGGTGGCAAAGGAGGATTTCTGAATGAATCATGAAAGTTTTCAGATGGCTTCGGATTGGGTACACCACTTGCTGCCCGACAAAATCGTAATCTTGACAGCCCGTTGATTTTTTTGTGAGTTTTACAGCATTAATGAGGTGTTTATATATCTTTTGAAGTGTCTGGCGAGTTGTTAAATGAGTATGACCTCGACCCTGCTTCTGAATCTTTAGGAAATTTTTGAGAGCAAAGGTTTTTTGATGACTGGCGCCCTGATGTAGCCGTGAAGGATCCGTTGCCGAGGTCACTCGTGGAGTGTATGGAATATTTTCGTCGTAAATAGTTGCAAATCTCTCCCCCCCTGTCACAGCTAAATGAGCACACGAATGATCAAGTACAAGGTCGAGAAGTCTGCCAAATTCATGCCTCCATCGATGTGTCGAGATCCTTGGGCGGGTCTGTGGAGGTCGTCGATCCAACCATGTATCAAACAAAGAAAAATGTAACTTGACAAGGTCGATCGAGGGAAGGCGGTCGATGAGGCCTCCTAGACTACGAATATCTGAAAAGAGCCTTTCTTCATCTGGGCTCAGGTAGAGATGTATTTGCTGCAGCCTCTTTACAAAGAGCGCCGAGCGGACTGCTGGGAGAATAACTGGAGGGATTTTGTAGGCAACGATCCAGCCTTCAGAGGGGTCTTTGACATCATGTCGACGGAAAATGGTGGGCAGTCCGAGATAGTGATAGAGTTTAGCAGTTAATCCTAGTTTGAATATAGAGTCGTCGTCCATATACTCGAGGATCTTGAGAAGTAATTCCACTGGTAGGTCTCTAATACCCGCCATCCTGATGGATGTCAGTGCTAAGGTGGATGGCTCAACAACAGCTGTCGTCATGATCGTCGGTAAAAAGGAATTCTTCGTCAACAAAGGGGTATTATAGACTTTCGACTTTTGGAAAGGGTTTAATACCATGACGTTGTGGTTCTGCAGTCCGGTCCGGTCTCTCCTACCATTTCATGAAAATTCACGGAAAATTCAAGACCTTGTAACAGGCGCCGATTTCCCTACTGTTCAGCATTTCGTTAACAATTCGGTTTTCAAACCCTTTCAGAATCTAAGAAATTCGCCTACTGCGAACGCTCACAATAATGGTAGAACCCATAATTAAAATTTGTCAAGAATCTCATACGTGCCGTTTATACAGAGCTTACAGAGAAGCCAAGGCCGTATGCACATGTGCACCTTGATAATATTATATAAGAATTACGCCGCAAGCAAAGGCCTACTTCAGGTGTTAACGATACATCGTCGCATTATAATGTTAAATCCCAAATCCCAGGTCCAATATTCCAAACCTTCTTCTCCATCTTCAGATATTCCAAGGTAGCTTCTACATCCCACTCACCAAGGCGGCGCCACTGGTCGTCCTTGCGCAGGAATGATAGGATGCTCTCTTTCGTAGCACCAATCGGAGATCTCTGACCTGGCCGCCGTGCTTTGGTTGCAGCATCGCAGATCGCCTTGATAGCACCCCGGATCGGTTCTGACAGTATGGAGGGCGTTAGGGGTACATAAGCTTCTTCCTCACCAGGTTCAGAAAGGTCATCTTCCTCAAGACCATCCTCGATCCTTGACTGAGTAGCCCCCCCTGTGGTACTAAAAAGTGAACCGTTCACTCCCAACGTCGAATTTGAATTTGAGCTCGAGTTAGAACTCCATAAGCTGCTTGCATCTCGATTTGCCGCATCCGTGTATGGTCTCTGAGGCCCCTCCCAGATTATGATACTGCCCTCCTGTACGAGCTGGATGATGGCCCATTTAAATAAACTCTTCATCTTCAAGGCAAGTTTCTTCGAGTCCAAGTCTAGTCTCTGAGTACGTGCGTGTTTATCACCACCTTCGACTGCCGTTTTTTTAGCTTCTCGTGCGCGCCGCTTTGCTTCCGCTTTCACTACCCTCCGAGCCATGTCGTTGAGCTCTGGAACGCGACGGAGATATGATAATGTGAAGCCTCGAGTAATAGGGACGGCGTTTATGCTGAGGACAGATGATGAGTAAAAATCTTGAATACGACCTGAGCTAGATGCTCGAGGTGTAACATCGGATTGGAAAGCCCCGTCGCGCCGTAAGCCTGAGTCTGCTCGATTGGACTTGAATTGTTTGATAGGAGTGACGGGGTTACCACCAGTGAATGGGTCAAAGGCATGCAAAGTACTGAATGGTTTGTTTGGTACCTCATCAATATGGTCCATATAATGCTTCAAATTTATACGGAAAGCATTGTCAGTAAGGTCATTTGTACGCAACCGCGAAGGATGTCGCATTTTATGAGGAGACTAGGGTAATAAAATAAGGTGGGTTGATTAATTTAGGAGTAATCGGGGAATGCTCACAGAACGCGTTGATTCTTTGATCGGACTAGATGCAGGTAAACAAGGACTGGATGCGATGGTTGACGGGGTTTCTGGTGCAGCCACGATTGACGAAGAAGCTAGTGGGTTTGAAATAGATTGAACCAATGGAATTACGAAAGGCTCGTCTACATCATAAGACGCCTTATGCAACTTTTGGACTCTTCGACGGTGAAAAATCTCATCATTGGGGGTTGAACAATGTTCTAAAGTAAGAGTTAATTTCAATCTTGATCAAAAAGTATTATTGTCTTACCTACAGAGTCGACAATAATCTGTCGGGTTTCAAACTTGCGCTGTAATTTCCCTACAACTCTAATAAAATTACCTATGCAAGCAACTGGTTTCGGAAGAGGAGGCAGTTTAGGCTTCAAAGTGGTTTCTGTTGTCTTTTGCTCATATTCGGGAAGTATACGCGGAGGAGTTTGCGCATGATTGCATTCAATCACCCCCGATCCATCATCAACTACAGAAAGACGGGAATTGGTTGTCAGATAAGATCAGGCGGCAGATACTTACTTGTATATATGATCCTTTTTTCGAAAATTTGAACTCCAATGACAAGACCTAGAACTTCCACACTACGGCATGGAACGCGCCCCAACCAGAAAAAATCAAAGCCTGATTGTAATAGTTAAAGAAGTAAAATTGCTCAGAAAGAGTAGTCCGACCTGCAACCTTATTTTCTCTCATTTCAAGCGCATCAAGGACAGAACATGGTGCAATGGCTTCGGATGACATTGTCCAAGCCCAGGTTTGCTTCGCCGTGGGTTCAGGTGGGTCGACATCGTCTGGACCAGAAACAGGACGTTTGTATTTCGAAGGTGAGAGCATGACACTGGTACTTGAAAACCCATTGTGTCGTTTCTTGGTTGAAGTGACCGTAAAACTCATAGGGACGATAGATATATCCTGATGTAAATACTTACTATTATTATAACTTGCTAGGTATATTTACTCCTATTTGTCGGTCAGGTGATAAGCCAAATAACATCCTTGTACTTGAGAAGTTGTGGTGTTCAGCCAACGCTTGTTGTTATTTGAGAATATTCACAGGTTTGGCATTTACTTGCACAGCTACTCGTAGAATACTAGAATTAAGAAAAATAACTTTATCATATTATAAAAGAGTAGCAAAATTTAAAGGTTGCTTCTCAAAATCGGCCGAATATAATTTTGGAAGCCCAAAGTATCAACCCCATTAGTTTTGGCGTTTGCTTGATTTATAGGTATCTGTCGAGTCCATGAAAGAAGTGTCTCGTAAACATTTCCATCCTTTTGTCCAATGGCCGACTGCAGACTAGCATCCGAGAAGTTCCATGCATCTGACAATGCAATGGCTTCTGGAACAAGTTCAGACAGCAGGGTATCCACCTGCGATCGAATGTCACGTAGTTGATTCGAGGAAATATACCCGTCTTCGAAAAAGCCAATAGCACCGATCGACCATGGACTTTCAATTGCCGACAAAGCAAAGAGGCTGCACAGGCGCTTAAGCACGTTGCGCACTGGGACGTCTTGAATTTGAGCCACTTCATCCACAAAGGCCTGGAGGACAAAATACTCGATATGCGCACGAGCAGTAATGATTAGAGACATCATATGCTTGTTCCAAGCCTTTTCCGACGACAAGCCTTCCTTTTCTTGCGAAGCGAAAAGTAAAGACTCAGATTCAAAAACCAGGCGCGCGGCGCGGTGACGGAATATATCGCATAGTGCGGTCGGATTTAGGAATTCTTGTCCATGAGCATTGCAGCGTCCGCTACTTTTTGCGCGATAGAATTCATCAATATAAGTCAACTTCGAATCAATCTTTTCTGAGCGTCGAGTGCTGGATGCTGTTTTCATAAGGTAGCGGGCTGTCTGCTGGTACATAACGTAGTTCTCCCCTTCGAGGGTTGGGATCGACGTCAAGTTAGCTATGATATCAGGCAAGCCAGAGAGGGCGGAATATCCATGACCTCCACAACACTTTCTGGCATCCTCCGCGCCATCCGCAGCAGTCTGAGAAGCGTATGCTTTCAGCGCTGCTGTCGTGATATGAGCATAGGCCAGCGTACTATTGTCGTCTTTCTTTTGTCGCGCGACAAGGTCTTGACACAGAATATCGCATCTTTTAGAGGCGAACAGAATACCATAGGCGCGTGACATATGAGAAAGGAGGCGATACTGCTGTGATTTGAATCTAAAGATCGCCACCTCTCCCGATTTATTGGCATCAAAACTAAGATTCCCCTGCTCTCGGACAACAGAATAGCGTGTCGCTATCGTTACAGCTTGAGCGAGCTGAAAGGCAACCGTATGAGTGATCACATTTCGAGTGAAGACCATGGTGCTGTACGAGTGCTTTCCATGAGATGAACTATTTTTGGTGTATTGTCCTTTTCGAGAAACAGTGACATTTCGCATCATCATGTGTCGACGGGGTATGCGAACGTGTTTAAAGATAGCATATCCGTTGTCGGTGCTATTCAAGCCCATCTTCAAGCCTATGTCCCCGAGCTCTATTCCAGGCAGTGGGCGAAAATCAGTCAAGGATCTTAACTGCACCATGTATGGGTGGACGCCGTAGTCTCTGTCTCCAATGATGCAGCGTGCCATGACGATGGCATGGGTGGAAGAAAATCCTAAGCCTCCCGGCCAATATTTTGTCGAAGTGACGGTCGGAGAGTGTATAATGAATTCGTCGGTATTGTGATCAAAAGTAGCTGTGGTCTCTAATCCACGGAGAAATGTCCCATGGCCCAATTCGGTCTGACAGTAGGCGCCAATAATTTTGCCTGACTCTGCCAACGGAAGCCAATATGAAAGTTGTTCGGCATCTGCTTGTAGCTTCAGAGTTGGAATGAACATGCCGGGGTGGAGACCGAAAGGAGACGCATTGAATAGATTGTACTGGTGAGTGGCTCGGTCAAATGCGCCGTGATGGTGTTTTGTTTCTTCATCCATGAGGGCTTTGCCAAAGCGTAGACCATCGTGGTAGAGCGCAGTTCGACTCATTTCACCATATATTGAAGGCAACTTTTTTGAATCAGACAACGATAAAGTGGCTTCTACACGGGCCAAGATTTTCTCTCGAGTTTTGAGAGCTGCTTCACTGAAGAAAGGAGGGTCTGAGAAAGTTCATTCGGCAAAACAGATAGAATGACGCACCCCGAATAAATTATATAAGAAAGTTGACGAGAATCAAAGGATGCTGAAGAGCGGGCCTTCTGCATCAACTCGGTTTGTTGGTTAGAGAGAGAGGAAGTTTCTCCATTTTGAACTTGGAACATTGCTGGTCAACAAAAGAACTGGTAAAATTGTTCAAATGGAGTGGAATGTAAGGAAACTTCAAATAGTATGAGCTTATGAACGCTTTTTCATTCCCGGTGCCGTGCTTCAAGCAAGGGTGCTTGACAATGTAATACCGGCGCAATCGCATCAAGAAGTCAGAATCTTCTGTGACAGGTGAGTTATATACACGCCGCTGGAAAGTACAACGATGGGCGACAAGCTTGGGTTGAACGGAATAAAAGAAGCGACGAGACAGGAAGATAATCATAATCATTCCGAGCAAAAAGGAGATCAACGGCAAATCCACGGGAAGATTCGTGGCTGAAACATCCAGCGACTTGGCAGGGCGTCGCCTTGATAGGTTGGAGATCTGGCTTTTGCTCAACATCCAGTACCAGCTACATTTTGTTCCTAGTCCTTGGCGACCCATTCTTACATAGACTCAAGAGTCAAGAGAGGCGTTCGGATTTGCACATGTTGTGCTTTACCCTCTGATTTATCAAGTAAACACTTCCAGTTCTGTTTGGATGAAATGCTTGTATTCCACCTTTCAAGGGTCTTGAAACCCACAAGCCGGATTTTGTCCAGGAAAAACCATACAGCGCGCCAGACGGATGACTCCAAATTCCGTATTCTATTCCTGGGACGTGATGCGTATTCGTGTCTCGTCTTGAAAGAATTACACAAAGCTCAAGGTTAGTAATCGTGTCGGGTCAAACAGAATTGACTTGATAGAAATCAGTTGTTCAGATATATATGAATCGATAACAGTGGTGGCGCACCATGACTTGTCGCTCAAGAAAACCGCGCCTGTAATTGATAGTGAGTCCCTACCAATTATATTTCAGCCAATTGATTAACATATACCGACAAGCTCCAAAGAAAGTGTGTCAAAGGCTTAACATCCCATTTGTTGCCGTTCCACGCGAGCAAGACCTGTTTTCGACATGGGAGGTAATGCCATCTATTCAACTGTAAGAAGTGTTTTCAAACCTCACAATAGCCACCGGAACCGTTTTCCGTTCCCCCTGGAGAAAC
This sequence comes from Cystoderma amianthinum, assembly GCA_036936965.1. NCBI lineage: Eukaryota > Fungi > Basidiomycota > Agaricomycetes > Agaricales > Squamanitaceae > Cystoderma > Cystoderma amianthinum. Next base: position 12,107 of record JASFDA010000267.1, read on the forward strand.
ACCCCCTCGAAATCACTTGCTCATCGCAGCATCATTCAATTTCATGTTGACAGATCCGCAGTTGAACCCTTTTCGACCAGATTTACGATTAAATGTACACCCTTCGTGGGTGCCCGCTTTCCGTGGGCCTGCGCCAATAGAACGTTCAATGATGGCTGGAAATTTGAAAACAGGTATATCCATCCTCGAAATGCAGCCAAAGGACCACCAAATCGACGGCGGTCGGGTTCTAGGCCGTGCTAGGGTTGTGCGTCAAGTTTTAATACCAAGATTATGTCCGGTTGTTCTAACTTTATCATGGCAAGACTTGTCCAAAAGACATCAACTTTACAAAGGTACAGGATATACTTGGAACGGAGGCTGGCAAGCTCTTGGTGTCCACGTTACGAAGTCTAATTTCAGGTGGGGTACGTCAAGTTTGTCAAGCGTACACTTTCTATGGTATCCACTATTTTATCATCAGGTAAAGCGGATAAAGCAAAGCCCTGCTGAGGGTTCTTGCTATGCTCCTAGGATCACACTCGAAGACTTTGTAGTCAACTTCAATACCATGACAGCGGAAGAAATCGTCTGGAGAGACCGGGCGCTATCACATAAGGTAACTAACATCCCACATTCAACCTCCCCTTGTAGCTGCCTACAACTCTAAAATCCGCAGAAACTACTCTATACGCACGTTCCTACAGACAAGAAAAAGGAGCTCCAAATGCGCAAATTGGGTGTATTCAAGTTTAGCGGGAAAACTCCTGAATTTTCTTCCGTTCCCGGGTGCACGATATTTCACTTTCAGACCAAGGCGTTGTTGGTGCGGTGTAAAGATGATACTATCCTTGCTGTGCGGAAAGTGAAACAGGCAGGTAAGCAGCGAATGCATGCAGGGGAATGGTGGGCTGGCCGCCAGGGTGGAGGCAAGGTGACAGAGGTATCTCTCGGTATGAAAGACCCACAATGAACTTTTATTCAATAATCTTCTTGGTTTTCACGCACTCCTTAGACATCATAACTAGAGAGAAGTAACGAATACGTTTTTATTTACACTACGTCCAAGTTCCCAAAATAAAAATGAAATGGAATGGAGTAGGATTAATGATAAACGAGAGTGCGGGGACGTCTAAGTAGGAAAAAATGCGAGGGTGAATATTCAAGATTGGCATGCGTAATCCAATAGGCCATAGATATAAATGTAATAGACAAAAGGAAACAGTCCGAGTCCATGGCAAGAGCTCGATGTCCGCAAGGTTTTAGGAGGGACGGGGAAAGGGAATTCTACATGAATGCAGTGGGTTGAGATGAATCACATAATAAGAATGTGGGATATGCGATGTAGATGCAAAGTGAGCAAGAAGATACCTTCAATGCATAAAAACAAAAAACAGACGGGGAGGGTAGAAAAGGCATGGGTGGGTAGATGAGATGGAGGCGAAAAAGCAAAGCAAAAAAGCAAAAAAAAAAAAAAAGAAGCAAAACAAACAGTCCACGTCCATGTCCAAAGTGTCCTTGTCCATGTTCATGTCCATTCTCGAGGCATTCAAATCTCTTTGCAGAAAAAAAAAATCCACATCGCTCACGCCGCAGCAGCCTTCACCCCAGCACCACTAAACAACCGACCAAAAAACTTCTTGCGCGATTTCACACTACTATCGGGTACCCCACCATCCACAGCTTCCCTCTTCTTTTCCTTGAAAAGGCTGGGCACCCTAGACCGCTTCGGCACTTTCATCGAATCCTCCCCCTGCACAACCACACCTGCGGCAGCAGCACCAGTACCCCCAGCCTTGCCCTTCCTTAGGCTAAGGTTCTTCAAATCAACACTCCCACTCCGCCGCTGCTTCTGCTGGCTCCGCGCACTCTTACCACTCTCCTGGCGGCGGTGCCCCACATCACTCTTAGTCTCCAACGTCTCCGCGCTCATCCACGCGCTCATCTCAGCGTCCAGCGATGGGAGGGCTAACAACTGCGGCAGACTAGGCGTAGGGACTAGAGGGGACGAAGGCGGCGAGCGCATCGTCCTGTCACGTTCAGGTTCGTTCTCTTGCTCGAATCGACTCGGCGTCGAGGGGGAAACAACCAACGACTTGCTCGACGGTGAAACGACCGACGACTTGCGCGATGGCGAAACGACCGACGACTTGCTCGACGGCGAAACGACTGACGACTTGCGCGATGGCGAAACGACCGACGACTTGCGCGACGACGGTGACAAGACACCTCTTAGCGCCTTCGTAGCCAACTGCGGCGAGCTCATGCTAGGGCGTTTGTACACCCACTGTCTCGACTGCGCCCCTTCACCACCACCACCATCGTCATCAGGCGCACCGTCCACATCACCCTCCTCCACGCGCACCCACTGGCTATCCAAACTCGGCTTGGGCGGAGCGTCGTCAAAGTCAAGGTGCGGCGGTATAGACGTAAGCACCGGTACGGACGTCTGCTCATTTCCGTGTTCTTTATCCTCCTCCTCCACCTGATGAGGCGACGACTCCAACAACTCGGATGGAGCCGTCTTATTATCCACAACACCACCATCATCATCCCCATCCCCACTCTCCAAGCTACTCGAGCTCTCTGGCGGGGTCGGTAGGCCCAGCGACCGATGCCCCTCCCCATGTGAGCTCATGGTCATTGTATGCCCAAGAGAACTCTTCCGGAGCGGACTGGATGATTTATCCGACGCGACAAAACGAAACGGTACCACACTCGAACTCTCGCGCAGCGGGCTCGGGCTCGGGACCTGGGGCGATGAGCTCGAGACCTGCGACGGTAAACTCGAGACCTGCAACGGTGAGCTCAAGACCTGCGACGGCGAACCCATAACCTGCGACGGTAAACTCGACGGTGACGAAGAAGAAACAGACAAAGATGTAGACACCATCATCCCCGCAGCGTACGGATGGTTCTTGGGGATCGTCGACAAAGACTGGTGGTCAGGCGGCGAATAACTACTCGATGCAGACGCGACGGTGAGACTCGACGATGCAGGGGATACTGAATCTGACGCAGGGGATACTGAATACGACGCAGGGGATACTGAATCTGACGCAGGGGTCACAGAATACGACGCGGGGGATACAGAATACGACGCAGGCACCAACTCAGTCGTCGTTCCGGTGTTGGTGTTGGTGTTACTGTTGCTGTTATTCGCAACAGGAGAGGAAGAAGCGGGCGAGCCAGAAAATACTGGCAGGGTCGGCGGCGTGCTAATGCTTCCCACAGATTTGCTATTTCCGATAATTTTGCTATTTCCGATAAATTTACCGCTTCCCATAGATTTGCCGCTTCCCATAGATTTGCTGCTTCCCACACTAGTCTGCCCGGTCTCCAGGGGGACGACGGCGCGCCCTGGATCTCCTGATGCCCGCCTCGCATTGTCGTGGGATGCGCCACCCGAATGCGAGTGCCCCGAGTCCGACGAGCCTAGCCAAAGTGAACGGCCGGGGTCATCAACGCCAAGGCTGCTAGACTCCCCCTTGCCTACGGCGCGGGCAGACTGAGAACGCAAAACCTCGCGCGAGGCGCGCGCCTTGACCTCTAGCGCAGGAACGTACCCATGCACAACAGGTTGCTTGCCTTTTCCCGTGTCGGTATCGTTGTCATTGTTAGGAACGACGACGACTTGCACTGGTCCGGCTGGTTCATCGTTCAATGGTCCATCGTATGAGGCTTCAGTGTGAATTTCATCCACACCAACACCAACACCCATCTGCACGTCATCCACAGGCACAGGACTCACACTCACCACCTCACCGACCTCTCTCCACCGCTCCCTCACCGCTTCTACGACAGACTTGGTCCTCTCCCCCTCTTTAGTTTCTTTCAACACACCAAATCCATTAGCAGCAGCAGCAACACCACCAGACCCAACAAACCCATCCGCAAACACCACATCCCTCACACTCCCAATCCACGCGCGGTTCCGATTATGAACGTATTGGTTATGATCATGAACGTATTGGTTATGATCATGAGCGTATTGATCACCACCATACCCAGATCCGACGTATTGATCGCCATACCCAGATCCGACGTATTGATCACCACCACCACCACCATACCCAGCTCCGACGTCCAACCCCAAATCCGCATCCAACCCACCCAAAAGCAGCGCCTCGACAATGGACAAGGAGAGCGCTGCGTCGGTAGTCGTAGCCTCATTCGTAGTTGGGACAGTATTCGTAGTTGGGACAGTATTCGTATTCGTAGTTGGGACAGTATTCGTAGTTGGGACAGTATTCGTATTCGTAGCGGAAATCGCAGTCCCAATCACACCATCCCCATACACATCCCCCGAACCAAGCACGATCCGACCACCAAGCACACCACCCGCGACGAGGAACGGGACGGGGCGTTCTTGTTGGGCCGTAGGCGACGTGGGTGAGGTAGTAGACGTAGCTGAGGTAGCTGAGGTAGTAGTCGTAGGAAACGTTGGAGAAGTAGGAGACGTAGGTGAGGTAGGAAACGTAGGAAACGTTGGAGAAGTAGGAGACATGTTGCTAAACCCAGACACGTTGTTAACCGTAGACGAGCGCGATAGGTTATTGCTACCAGTACCCAAACTCGACTTGCCAGACAACCGTTTGGAGGACGAGCGTGATGTGTGTGATCCCGGACCTGGCGAAGCGGATCTACCAATCCCCCCTGGTGAAGCGGACCTGCCAATCCCCCCTGGCGAAGCGGATCTACCAATCCCAATCCCCCCTGACGAAGCGGTGGTGGTTGTAGACGACGCAGCATTAAGCGGGTACGCAAAAGCGAGCAAGAACTGCTCGATGCTTTGTACGAGTTTAGGTTTAGCTTCAGAGAGAGTGTGTGTCAGTCGAAAACAAACGAATAAATAAATAAAAAGAACACCCACCAACAACAGACCAACTCCCGCTCCCACTTCTACTCGCACTGCCACTCCTACTACCGGCTCTACTCCCAGCTCTAGACGAGCCAGGGGACGCACATGGCGGACTCGAACCGGACGTTCTCTCTCCGTATGTCCTCTCTGCATATGACGAACCAGACGTCCTCTCTACGTACGGAGAAGGAGGGGTGCCATACCCCTTGGGCAAGACATGCACGATATGACTCCTCACATGCCGCGGTGCAGGCTGAGGGGCCTTTGCGCTATGGGGGATGTAATGCGAGAGTCTGGCTTGTCCTTGTGGGAGTCTAGTGTGTGCTTGTGGTGGTGGTTGTATGGAGGAAGCGGATAAAGGACGCGCAGTCTGAGATGATGTGCGTGTGGAGATGGACGGTCGACTCGAGAGACGTTTTGATGAGAGGGTCTAGATGGGAGAGTAAGTAATGACGAAATAAAATGAATAGAAACAGGGCCGTGTTAAGCGAATAAGCAGCAAGGTAATGACGGACGAGGGCGCCAAATGAAAGATAAAAGGTAAACTGACCTCCTGTTCACAGACCACGTGTACGTGGTCATCAGTGCTTGAGGACTTGAAGAACGAGAAGCGCTTCTTTGGTTTCTTGAGGGTATCACCGCGGGACAAGGAATCGACGATCTGCAAAGGCTCATCCACGTATACTTTTGAGCTGCGTTTCAAGAGTTTCGCTGGGTCATCGGATTCATGGGTAGGACTGAGAGCAGTGCCGCTCATACCACGACCCACGAAACGAGGCAAGGCAGCTAAAAATGGAGCCGCGAGTGTTGTTGTGAGAATGGCGTTTTTGAGAACCGCTTTTTCCGAGGTAGCTGGTAGATAATTGATGATGGCATCTAATACACGGTGATCTGGGCTGGCGGAAGTTGCGGACATGGACATCAAAGGGCTGAAGGAATCCTTGTCTTTGGGTAGTTTTGCAGGAGATGAGGGAGAAGCGAGGGTGATGGACGAGTTTGAATAGGGAGAGTTTTCGTAGTTTGGGGGCAGGTAAGGGTTGTAAGGCGCGGAAGGGAAGGAGGATTTAGTTGGAGAGCCTGGAAGGAGTGAGGCTGTGGAAGAAGAAGTGGACGTAGGAGCACTGCGGGCGAAAACATTAAAGAGGGACAGCTGAGAGCGAGACTGGAGCTTCAAGCTAGAAGGAGCAGGTGATGACAAGGTGGTGGCTGGGGATTTTGGAATGTCATGAGAGGCGACGGAGTGATCGGGAGAGGCATCAGAGGAAGGGGAGTAGAGCTCGACGATGCTAAACTCGCCCGACGGACCTTCTGCGAGCTGTTCCACGCGGTCTTGGAAAGCAGCGTGGAGTTTCGCTAGGTTCTTGGTAGGGTCGGCGGCTCGGTAAGCACGGAAAGCGGCGGCAATGTGGGAAGCGCGTTCGAGGAGATTGACGAGACGGAGAGCACCGGCGTCATGAACAGCAAGGGGGGCGGTGAGGCGGAGAATTCGGACAGTTGGGCCCGGCGGAGGTGATGGTGTGAGAAGAGAGAGGGGAATAGGCGGGGGAGTAGACGAAGCGATGAGAACGAGAGACAGGGCGAGTGCAGGCGAAGTCAGAAGAGAGTGCAGATCAGCACTGGTAGGTTCTGTGAAAAGAGGGTAAGCAAAGAACAGAAAAAGCAAGAAAAAGACATGCTGCCGAGGATGAGGATGACTTGGGTGTACGTTGGCAGAGTCAGTGTTTGGACGGGGACTCGCCACGGGGTCTGCTGGTCGAGGATGGCAAATGGATCCAGCGGTAGATTGGGACGAAAGACATCGGAAGGCATGGGTTGGGGAGAACAGAAGAGACACAGCGTGTAAATTAAATTATATTATATTATATCAAACTCTGCGTCACTAATCCCCATGGCGTCACTCCCGATCCACATCTCATCTCAGATCCATCGGCTTCTCTCTGCCGCCCTCTCTTTCATTCTCAGCCATCTCTGCCGGCTCATTCATTCCTCAACCTTTCATCTGCCAAGCACCAAGCATTAGTCTACTTCTTGCCCTCCCTTTATGCACTCTTGGCGGCCTACCTAGCCTCTTGGCGCGTATGCACTCTTGGCGTCTCTATGCTTGTTCCATCCTAGCTCTTTGACTCTACCTAATCCCATGCACCAGCGTCAAGTTTCCGCGCTTCACATATACCCTTTTTTCGGAGAGCAAATATCCATACAACAACTTTCAGGCAAAAACACTGGCACGCAACACACTCCAAGTAGGCAACGCCCAATCCCAA
>JASFDA010000268.1:7080-19189 GCA_036936965.1 Cystoderma amianthinum
TCTCAGCTCGGCTACGAAAGGGGCGTGATCAAATTCTTATGTGAGTGTTGACAAAGAAGCAACACCGTTTGAATTTTGAATAAGAGCAGATGTTGTCATCTGATTGATGCCACACGGCAGGTCCGCATTCAGAGGGCATAGAGACACTAAAATAAAAGCGAACTTTTATTCCTAGCAAGCCAAGAACCTAAGTATCGGGGCCCAGCTAGATCAGATTTAACCGGCAAAAATTCCACGATATTGTAGATACTTCGATGGGCAGAAGGTATTGTCCATCAGGGTATAAGAAATTAGGCATTTGACAAGGGCCAAGAAGAGATCCAGAAACACCGGAGCAAGCTGCGGTCACATTAATCCTTCGGTCCAAGACTCCAAGGCTGAGTAACTAGTACGATGCGGCGATGCCTCGGGGTCTCTAGAAGCGCCAAGAAGTATTGGCGCTGTTTGGGATTTTAGAAATGAGAGTGTGGGGGACCTGAGAATATGTTAGAAAACGCGAAACCATGATAAGCGGCCGTAGTAGAAATGAGCCTCCGGTGGAAATCAGGAATGTGGATATCCCCAATCTGCTCCGACGGCAGTTGTGCGGTGCTATAAGAGATAAGAGTCACAAATCAGGGTCAATAAATGAGATTGTGACAGTACATTCCCATATTTAGGAGGAGTAGCGCACGTTCGCGTGCTAGATCAGAATATTTTAATGGGGCAACTTTAATAAATTGTTTTTTGCGTTCCTGCTGGGTCCTCTCAGATGCTTGTCTCACGTTTGTGCCCTCTTACGCGTTCGTATCATCCGTCATCTTCTTTTCTGGACACGCCCACACACATATAAATTTGTTCCTCCTCCTTCTTCTCCCCACATCATCCCCACACTTCATGGATAGATTCCTTGCTCCTCATTCACCTGAAGCCACCGCCCACAACCACTTGAAGTCCGTCATCCTTATCCAGCTTTTTCTTTTGCTCATCTTTCGTTCATAACAGGGAGAGCTGGTTCGACTGGGATTCCCACCACCCTTCCATCGACGAGACTCTGGTCTCCAATTTCGCATCTTATTGTGCTTTCGATAGGTACCTAAGTGGCGCAGATCTATTTCTCTTACCGAGAACGCGTGGCGAGTTGGAGAGTATCCTGTACATCTCTATTGTCTTCCAACCGCTGTGACCTCTGTTCATTTTCTCTTGCCCCACAGCCGAAGATATTCATATGACGCCATTCACAACTCAATTGCCAGAAGTCGTGCTACCCTGGAACCAGGAGGGTACAGTCGTGTATGTATTATTTTCATGCATTTTTATTCCTTTGTTCATCAATAAAACGCACAGGTCTGTTACATGGCTGAAAAGTCAATCCGGGATGTCCTAAATACCGGAGATAACACCGATATCTTACTTGCTCTTCACCGTCCTACCACAAAGGACTCCAAAAACAGCGCCACTCCATCATCCACCCTGTCATACACATCCACAAAGTGACTTCTGTCTTGTTGTATTTATTCCATCATGAGCCTCCTTGCCACGTTCTCTCTGTCTGCATGTATATCATTTTCGCCGGGTTGGCGGGTTGTACTTTCATGTTTTTTTTTCGCATATAGTATACGACCCAAGCATGAGTCATTGTTCACTATATTTAGATGTATTCCTTTAAAATTAAGTTTCTGCGGCAAAGTCCAGATTCAAACTTCTGATCAGTGAAGGCCACTTGTGGCTGACGGAGTGCTTGAAGCGTCGACTTGATCTCCAACAATAGTTCACGAACGTGCGAGGGTGACTGTTGCCTCAGGCCTGCTGCTACACTATCCTCCTTTAATAACCCCCTCTGGTAGTGGGGTCGACTATTCGCCTTGTCTCGCAAGTATGTTGAGCTTTCCAGTTCTGTTAATCCTCATCCTCAGCCTAAGCGATGTCCTATCGTCTCCAATACAAAGTCCTTTCCAATTACAAGCCAGTAGTAAGCCATAGCGGTGGTATTATGGTTATAATCTATTGTTAACTGCATTCTAGAACCTAGAAAGCTCCAAGGCCGATTCCTTCATATCACGGATATCCATCCCGATCCACATTACACTGAACATTCTTCCCCTTCGACCGCTTGCCATAGAAAGAAACCAAAGAAGAAGAAGAACGGCGCTGGATATTTTGGCACACCCTTTGCGTGTGTTATCTAGCTCTAGATCTTGATTCTCTGGTTTAACATCACTCCTAGTGAATGTGATTCACCATTCCGTCTGACGAACTTTACCTTGGATTATCTGGACGAGAACTGGGCATCAGAGTTGGACTTTGTGATTTGTGCGTTTTTCTCAGAGATTTCCTCGTAACGAGATTTCCTGATCATTTATCGCAGGGACAGGAGACAGTGCGAGGTATAAATTTACACATGGTTTGGCTGCGCTTTTCTGAATCCTCGGTATCAAGACACGATAATGACCGAAAGCTCCCTCGGACGCCCAATGAGATCTATGCTACAAACAGATTGGTTGCTAAGAGAATGGAAGATATCTTTACCAGCCGAGGTATCCCTGTTGTTCCCTCTCTAGGTAAGTAAAAGTGAGGTTACGTCGCACAGTCCTTCATAAAAGATGGTTTTATATAGGCAATAATGATGTTTGGCGTATGTGATATCTTTTCTTCCTTACATTCTACTGACAGCTCAACATCTGCCTCTTAGCTCATGTACGAACATAAACAAGATTTTTTATAATATTCTAATTTTGTCCCGTCTAGAATATATTGATTCCAGGTATGCAAAAGCGAATAAGCTAGGTATATTAACTGAATTAACCATCTCTTGAAGGTCCTAATAGCATCACGAATGAATATGCATCGTGAGCGTCATTTCTTGTCTTTGCTATGACGTTATTAACCTTGCTGTCAGGATCTGGAGCGCTTTTATTCCTTTCCCCTATCTCCAAGTCTTCCAGCGCGGTGCTTATTACTCAGTCGAGATTGTGTCAAACGAATTGGCCGTTGTTAGCCTGAATACTATGTATTTCTATGATTCCAATAAGGGTAGGGCGTTGTTGTTTTAATTTTCTGCGAATATACTAATTCGCATAGTTGTGGGCGGCTGCCTCTTTACTGACCCCGAGGATCCAGGGAACCTTCAGTTTGATTGGCTCGAGGTTCAGCTGAAGATGTATCGTAATCGGAATATGCAGGTACGTGGGCCCGTCATGCCGATGAATGTTTCAGGAATAGACGCTCATGACAAATTAGGTGTACTTATCAGGTATTTCAGCCTTCAATTGAATCTTGTAACTGATCTGACGTGGAACTTTTTTCATAAGGACATGTTCCTCCATCGCCTGGCAACTACTTCCCCGAATGTGTAAGTATCATCATAAAGTCCTTTATTGATTTATTTACACAGAAGCAGTATGTCCGATATGTTGAACTATCACTGAGGTACCAAGATACAATCTTGGGCCATCTTTATGGTGTAAATATCATTTGGAAATCATGATTAACGGTCAACTGATTAATTTTATTAGCACATGAATGTTGATCACGTAGGGCCTGCATTCAATTTTCCTGTTACTATGTTGCTAATCACCTTCAAGTTTTTCTTCTTAGAAGCGATAGACTTGCAAATCATTCCTGAAGAGAAAGTAGGCCCTACGAAGCGCATGACTATATACGAAACGCTGCTTAATGAGTTCTCGGCGCTTCCAAAGTCTCACAAGGATACTGAACTAGATGAATATACCATCGTCAACGTTGCACCGGCCGCCGTCCCCAATCCTTACTTACCCAGCTTCAGAATCTTCTCATATAATGCCACCGGTAATCATAGACTTAGAGGGGCAAAGGACCGCGATCATGGTCATCGCCGAGGCGACCGGGGGAACAAGACAGCGTACTGCAATATTGAACAATATCGTAATACTTGGGTATGCAATCTGAACGAGTCGTGGCATTCAGACTCCGAATCACCCTCTCGAAGCAATCAACAGTGGACGCCACTTGGCTATGCGCAGGTTGGTTGTTCATCCTGATATACATGGCCAGTGATATTGATGAAATACCAAGTATTACATTCCAGATCTCAAGAAAGCCAGCAAAAAGCATCCGCCACAATTTGAACTGGAGTATCTGACATATGGTCTTGATGCTCTGCATCCGACATCGCAGAATGTCAGCAAATCAGAGTTTCAATACCCGATTCCGCTCAGGCATCTGCCCGAGGAGCTCAGGGCCGGGGGCCTAAGCAAATCTAAATATGCGCCGTATGAAATGGAGGACTTGACTATTGGAACCTGGATGAAACTGGGACGACGGATGGTGGAGGAGGAGCATAATAAGCTGCGTAAGAGGTTCCGTAAATACATGTATTTTGGAGGCAAAGAAGAGTAGAAGGAGGCGGTGTCGAAACGATGATGGTGTGATGAAGATATAGCGCGTGAGAATAGGATCCGGGGGTGGGGCTCTGAATTTATTGTGCTTATAAGGATTGATATTTGATGAACCCAAAGCGGTACTCTTGTTGTCTTGACTACCTTTGAGTCCAGTGTCGAGTGATTTGGTAACTACACTTTCATTCCGCCCTCAGTTATACGGTTTCCCGCTCCATTATATCCTTGTAGGCGGGAGCCTGCAATCTACTTTGTTCCTATTCAACGTGCAGTACTCTCTTTTCTCCTGCACTGTTTCTTGTCTTTATCGCTCACAATCGCTCTACTATAATCCCCGTTTACTACCTTTTTCCTTTTCTATCGGCTGGCCCGTCAATCACTTCCTAGGTCCTCATCCTCACAGTCCTTTCATATCCTGAAAAATCGTCTCTTTTGTTGCTCACCATGATGGCTGTCAACATGCAGATGATGCCGAATAACATGCCTCTTGATTTTTTGCCACATCCTGCTCATTCCCGCTCCAACTCCGTTTCGTCCTCCTCTACCCATTCGTCTAACTCTCGCCCTCACTCGTCTCAGGGAGGCCTCTCGCGAATGCATAGTGGAGTTCCATCAGTAGAGGATATCTACAGGGCCTCGTATCACCTGAACACTAATACGATGCACCACGAACAAGTTTGTATATATCACATAAATTTGTTATCGGAAAATCTAACGGGCTCGTATAACTCGTCTAGTCGTCACCAATTCACAACGCTTCGAATCCGGCGCTTAAAGGTGCCCTTCGCCCAAGTCACATTCGTGCTGCCCGAGCAGCAGCATCTCCTTATCCCCGCGATACTGATAGTGTTCATTCTTCATCTAGCGAGACAGATGACATGTCCATGTTTCTTGGCAATTCGACACCGGACTATCAAGCGTTGTTTGGGGGGAATCACTCTATGGCCCCCAGCCCGGAAGCTATGCACGCAACTGGCGCATTTGGTAGACTAACTTTAAGTCCAGACCATGGGCTGGAAAAATTGGCTGCTAATGTGCGAGCTGCGACTACAACTAGTGCATCGGACCGAGCGAAGCAAATTTTTGTTCAAGCATGGTGGGTGCCTGACCCTCATGTGTATTGATTAGCCTTTTACTCATATAACAGGTTGACGGCGAACTATGCGCCATATCCTGATGGAAATGTTCCTCGTCAAGGGCTTTATTTCTCATACAGAAGAGTTTGTGACCAATACGGAATTCCGCACATCAATACTGCCACACTGGGTAAGGCCATACGCTTGTGTTTTCCCACAATCAAAACACGGCGCCTCGGGGTCAGGGGAAACAGCAAATACCATTGTGAGCATTTTAGCGGCGTTTACGATTACTAAATCAGGTTTGACGCTGTGCGGCAGATTGTGGCATAAGGCCGGCGACGTCTGCAGAAGCAGAATGGCTTCAAGATTATATTCAAAAGTCTAACAACAATGCCGGTCAATCGTCTGTCAACGCAGCACGTCTTGCCAACAGCGAGCAATCAGAATCGATCAACAGGAGTGAAGAGCGTTCTGACGACGACGATGATGACGACTCCGAGGGTATCAACTCGGCGGCAGGATCGAAGCGGAATTCTCTTATTTTGTCTAGTGACATTAAAGGAACTGTGTTCACGGAAGACCTCAGTGATAAGACCCCGACTGCTGCAACTTTACTTTCGCAAGTGCAGTCTGCACAGCGGCCTGGAACGTTCCCTCCACAAGCATCCATTCGACGCCACCTCCATAATGAGGCCACCCTGACGCTGCAGTCTCACTCACCGCCAACACCTAATCCTCCACAATATCTATCACAACACATCTCGTCCGTTCGTCAACTACTTCACTTTCCTTCTATTGAGGAAGCTGTTGGTGTGAACTCAACTTCCTCTCAAGGAATCGCAGCTCGCGAGGTTTGGGGCTGGTTCCAAGACCATCTTGATTCTCTCATGGAAGCAGTACAGTCATACCGCTTTGACCAGTTCGAAATGAATTTGCGCACCTTTTGGGTCAATTTAGTTGGCCCTCACCGTGAAGTAGTTCATGCCCCAGCCATTGCAGGTCTGATGGCGAAAGCCGATGCAATTGTATACGATGTGAGAGAGCTATAATGAAGATTGTCCCCTCTCGGCTTGGCTAATATTCGTACTAGGAAATTTTAGAGTTCTTACGTTCTCAGATGCTTTCACCGATCTCGACAACTGCTCTTTCAAGTCTTCGTCAACTTGCATTGAAAATGGAGAAAATTTTACTCCTTGCGTTGGAGGGTTACGGTAACACTTTTGTCGAACCAAAAGTTGAACTTGGTGCTCGTTTCGGTCATCTCGTTTGTAGGTGGCCCTTCTGCTTCTAGTACACTAGTTGTTGATTTAAAAATCTAGTACGGTTCCTTGATATATATCAAGTAACTCAAGCCCTGAGCACTGTGCTCACCAACCAAAAACAATTGGGAGAAATGCGTCGATCTTGGAACAAGGTGGACTTTGAATCCGTTCGAAATCAGTCAGCTCTAGTTTGCAATTGTCGCCACGAGGACTTGGTGCAACTGTTGGAAGTTGAATTTGTGCAGGTGCTGGAGAGTCTCTCCAAAAGCACCGAGCCTGTTCGAGAGGTCATGACTTGGGCTGACAAGTGCTGTGAACGATTGATGGGTAGCAGCCGTGCCAGCCATGGTGGGCCTGAAGATAGGGGCACTATGAGCTCTAGAAGTGTACTTATTCGTTGGGGTTATGTTACGAGTCAAGTCATGCGTGATTTGGTGAGGGGATCTCTTATTCCTTTATTCAACCTTCCCTTATCTTCATTAGACAATACGGAGTGATCCAGCCTTCGGTGCATTCCAAATCCTGAAACTATTCCTCGAGTGAGTTCTTAAAATTTACCCGAGGTTTGCTTTACTTATTACCGACCAGTGACTGGATTGCTGTGAATGTTTTGAGAAGCGTCGCTCTTTCTACCAACTCGGTAGCTGCATCTGTGGAGCCTGTGATGCACCAACAATTCTTCTCCTCACTATCGCCAATGGTAGGACACGACAGCTTCGACGGACGCCCGCAACACCTGATGGCACATACTCCGACTACTTCAAGCATGCTAGCTGCGCTTCAGCATGACTCATTCCCACCAGGATCCCTAGACCCTACTTCATCGGCCTTTAACGCAGATGCTTACGGTTCAATGTCTTATATGGATACCTCAGCTGGTCAGGATGACTCTCTTTCTTCTGGCCACCAATCAGGCTTGTCGTTCAGCGATTTTTCAGGCTCCAGTAGCACATTCGATGTTTCTAGTTTTGCACCTCAAGACTTGGGAATGAATGCTACAACGCCTAGCAACGAATCCGACCATGAGGCAGAAGTTAAAACAGAACAACAAGGGCCATAAAAAAAATCGTTGCTTTCTTTGGTTTGGGTTTAAAGGACGACTATCTCTTACTTCTTGTTTCTCCCTTGTGTTTGTTTGTTATCTGTATCAACCGTTTACTTGCTTTCTTCATCTCCCACATTCCTTAATATTGTATAGGATCAACGGATATTTGTTGATTGAAATGTTTGTCCCTGATCATTTTCTTTTTATTGAACTTAACCTTATCTATGAATGCGTAGCTTTTTTCCTGAAATGAAGATCCTTAATAAATGAAAAGCACAATAATCTAAGTTAAAATGATTCAAACAGATGTATAATTCCATCCTATAGAGCCGGCCTGGTCAGGTCGGATTTTACTATGCAGCAGATTCCTGTTCTTGCACACTCTCGAGTTTGTGAACGACTTCACTGCTCGACACTGCTACAACAGGCACATCTCCCTCTTGTGGTGTATGCTGAGGCTCGGTGGGGTATTCGCTTCCACCATTAGGGTGATCCTTAGGGGATTGCTCATCGACCTTAACATCTTTCACTGAATTGGTAAGGCGTTGAATATCTGCTTCGGCTTTGGCGATGTTTTCGGCGGTGACCCGAGCCTGGTTAGCCTCATACCAAGCTTTTTTGGTTTTGAGGTCCTCGATCACTCGAGGGACATCAGCGTTCGAGGCCGGAGGTGGGATGGATAGTGAAAGCAAGGCTGAGAGCGTTGGAAGGGGTATATTGAGGGCGCCGTTGCTGGCGGCGTGAGCGCTTGCGTCGTTAGATTCAGATGCTCCGTTAACTTTCGATGATCCCTTTTTGCCTTTGCCTTTGCTTTTTCCAATAAAATATGCGTCCTCATCCTCTCCCTTTTTCTTCCGAGCAATCAAACCTTCAGTCTGGTTTTCGACTTGTCGCAATTCTAAAGGAGGAACGATAGCTATAGCCATTTTCGTGGAAACTACCGTCGATTTATATGTGACCGTACCAGTCGATTTTCCCGATAAGTAGTCAATGAGGGTTTGACAATCCTCAATGTGTGCCTGGAATGCCGGCGCTTCGGCCTCCTCGCGAAGTCGTTCAGCAATCTCCTGTTTTTTTTGTGCTTCATCTGCAACTCGTTGGATGCGAGCTCTTTCTGCACGTTTGGCGCGTTCTTCATTCATTTTGTTGTAGTAGCGATCGTTTGATTCTCGGAATTGTTGAGCAGATTCACGTTTAGCGTTATAAAGGGTAGTCAATTGGTTCTGTAGGTTGTCCCGCTCTTCGAAAAGCTTAGATCGACCAGCATATGCTTCGTCGGCTTCTTTTTTCAGATCGTCGAGCTCAGCTTTGATGCTGTCGTATCTTTCAGAAGTAGCTTTCGACTCAGGATCGTCAAGTTGTTTGCGCAGCTCCTCAACAGCACGTCGATCAGCATCAATACTTTGTTGATCAGCTTCAAAACCTTCAACAACGCGACGGCTACGCTTGGATGTGCTGATCTCTTGGAGGGCACGTTTTTCATCCGCAAGCTTCATGTTCCCAGACTCGACTTGCTTTTCAAGATTTCTACGAAAGAATGAGATAAACAGAAGCAAAAAGACAACAAATGAGTGTCGTACTTGATGTGGGTATCTACCTCGGCAACAGACTTGAAAGGAATTTTAGCTTTGGCATTCTGGTTATCCTTAATCTGTGACGGGGACTGTTATTTATGGCACCGTCGGGGGTGGAATCGATATACCTTTTTCTGAATGTTGTCCTGCAGGGCTTTTATTTGGTCTAATAGCTTGCCTCTTGACACCTTGTTGCCTGACTGAGTTTCACGAATGCTATCGAGCTCCGTGCGAAGAGCATTTCGTCGATCATTCCCTGTGCCAGACTTGGTTCCAAGCGCAATTTTGTCTTTGACTGTGTTCTGTCCCAACTTGTCAAAAATAATTAGAGTTTACGAAGCAGATCCGACACACTAATTTTCCTTGCAATCCTTCAATTTCCAATTTAATTTTTTCTTGTTCAGCATCGTAAACCTTTTTGTCGGGTTTACCGCCAGTGACCGGTGCCAGCAATTCAAGGTTATCCTTTTTCTCCACAGCGGAGACAGGAGTCGCCGTGCCACTGGTAGAAGCAGTTTTTCCTTTGGAAACGCCGTTATCCGACCTGGGAGCTTTTGTCTTGGTGGCAGCAGGCATAGTGAGTGACGGAAAAGAACTGCGAAAGTTTCCAGAGAAATGATCTGACGTGTTAAGTATGTCAAGGCGATCGTGTGAAAAATAGTTGAGCCGGTACAATATAGATACATGATGAAGAAAATATCATTAGAATACGATTTTGGTATCCAACTTCTCAACCTCACGATAGCACTCCTCATAAAGTTCGCGATAATCATCGTCTGCTTCTTCTACATCCCCTTCTTTGCGTTTCGTCCTGCGCTTCTGGTTAGGACACACCATAACGCAACTTGTTGGTCGTTTCGTCGAACTTGCATGGCCCAGCTCCTCCTTAGATGAAACAAAAATATACGGAATTTGAGCTTCTTCGCTCAAAACTGGCAAGTGCGAAATGATATCGATCGGATTTATGTCTGCAGCTAACACCAGTAAACTGCGATGTAGTTAAATCAGATGCAAGAAAAACGAACAAGGTGCACACACCCTTTTTCTCCCTTCCGTATACCTTTAACAACTTCTTTGACACCACGTTTTACTTGGCGAGCTTTTGATGCTAGGGAAATACAGTTTGCTTGATTGACGTTCCTCTATTACAATAACCCACCTTTTTTAATAGTTTTGTGCAATTTCTTTAACAATTTCTTCTGCGCCAAAGGATGGGCAAGGGGAGAAAGATCCTCTAAAGGAATTACAACTTCTTCTCTTTCTTTTTTCTTGGCCTTCTTTGGTGGCTGAATCATAGTACCTAGCGTTAATAACTTCGAGCCATGGTCTCTGAAATACATACCTCACTAGCATCCTCCATTGTCACATCCATTTCTTCTATGCTCATCTGTTGCTTGCTTTCTTTCTTCCCTGATTTATCTTTAGGCATAAGAAGTGTAGTTGTGGTTTGACAACCCGACAAGGATAACTTCATTACATTAATTTTTTGACGTGAGGACCTATTATGTAATAAGCTACGGAGTCCTCCGATCATTTTCCGCTGAGACTTGGATTGAGTTCCTCAAGAAATTTAACATGACCCACGACATGCCGCGCATTTCAGCATCATACCACCAATTGACCGCGATCGTGGTGTCATCCGACTGGCGAACCTGATGCCACCATCCTACAGGAAGATATAACATCTCCCCGGGATATAAAGTGATGCCAATTGGATGGACGGATGAAGGTAATGCATTTGTAAGATGAAGATTATCTATTGATGGCCACCGGATGGGAGGTACACCATCTGTAGATGGTGTAACCCTTAATGCACTGTGGTCGCCTTGCCGTGTATAGGTTGCATGCGGGTAACTCTTTTCTGCAAGGGACGGAGTTCAATATATAAGGCCATTGATATTTTACAGGCGCACCTTGAAGTGACCATCCATCTGTAGGCGAGAGGAGCGTGAAGTGTTTTATGCCTCGAATCACAGCATAAATATTTTCGTATGGATCTGTGAACGTTAAATCAAAATTTGACTCGCGTCTGTGAATTACAGACCACAGTGAATACTTGTTATGCTTCTGCTATTTCCAATCCAAATATTAACAGCATCCGGCAATTTACCTGTATGTTCCTTGGCAAGGTGGTAAGCAAACCAGACAAGTACGCCTACCTAAAGCTTCATTGCACCAAGGAATTGAACTTGTAATATCTTGTCTCAAACTTTTGAATTCCGAGCTCTTGTTTAGATCTCCAGCAAAGTATTCCGCAGGGAACAAATTCCCGTTTTGAGATTGTAGATAGTAAACATCTGCAGATTCCACTTTTACAAGTGTTAACGCTTTGAACAAGGAAAGAAATTTAATACCTACTCCCTGCCAAACCAGTGAGAAAGTTTGTCATCGACATTTTCTCAATCATGGGCTCTGTAAAGTATTGAATGTTGTCAGGTCCACGAGCGATTGCATCTGCACGTCTATAAACTTGGCAGATATTCTACATGTTATATAGTCGTACACATACCCATTTGGCGTCACTGCAACTGACACTGTCTGTTCACCCATGACATCTGTCAGATAGCGATCGGTCCAAAGTGCACATGCAGGCAACTCATAACCTTTAAATTATAAGTAGACAGATGTTTTTCCCTTCAGACATATACGCACCTTTGATGACAACTGGTCTGGATATGTGCACTAATCTGGAGAACTCAAGGGCTGAAGGCGGTGTCTCCCAAACTTCAACATGAGACCCATTCATTTCTAAGTAAACAAAACCGCTGATTCAAACAAATATTATGTTAGCAAA